>BGPR01000809.1:125787-159323 GCA_013235015.1 Araneus ventricosus | reverse complement strand
TCGTAATTTTAATCTTTCCATTTTAAATGTACCATTCTCCAAACTCAAACTCCACACTAACGTGAGGATATTATTTTCTGCTATAACTAGCAAGCATTGACTCTAGAAATAGTTGAAATTTCAAGATAAAGGAACGTCAATGCTAGATTTCCAATTTACTCTTTGTTACAGCGTTGTTTTATATTAGATTATCATCAAGGTTTTAAACTATACGAAGGCAGTTTTGGAACATACATCGTAATTTTGAATGTTGACCAATGACGAGAACAAATTAATTGTCACGCCATTCTCCAAACTTCCACTCCACACCAATGAATAGTGGCCCAGTTTCGGTTTGTAGCGCGACATATATAGAAATTTCGAGGTAGGCAAATGGCTTTAATTTCTTGAGGGTCGGTAGAGAACCGCTTGGGACCCTGAAAGTCATAAATTGTTTTATATAAATATGCAGTCTAAGGAGGGTTCACGGAGGTTAAGGTTGAGTTGGGGAGAATCTTTCGAACACTTGAGTCTCGTTTCTGTGAGACTTGGGATTTCATTCTGTAAAGTCTTAACCCCTTCAGACCTGGTATGCGTTATACCGGACACCAACTTTGAACAGCTCCTATTAATTCAATAATTGACGAAACTGCATGCTGTTTTTTTAATTTGATTCTCGATTTTTTTAGAAATATAATCGTTGCAAGAATTTTTCGTTTTGGCATGGAATCATTTTAGTTTTTTTAGTTTTTCCAAAAAAAAAATCGAGGAAATCATCGTCCTTTCCAAAATGAAGCTCGGTGGTGAATTTTGTTTTTCAGGTAATTTCTTGTTTTTAATCCTTTTTCACCATTTAAAAGGCTTCTATAATATTTTATTACCCTTTGACAACCATTTTAAAGTGAAATTTGTGTGATTTTTCTTCTTTTTTTAGTTGAAATATTCGGTATTGTCCAGATGCCGCACATGGGATAACTTTTTTAATTTTTCATCTACAGGCTTGAAACTTCATTTATGCTTTAACCTTTGGAGTAGTACACAGTACATCAAAGGAAGAAAAAAAATTCTAACTCCATTATTTCTAGAATCTCAACATTTTATTACATTTTAAATTTTTGAACCAACTTTTACATCCATAACTAAAAGTTACTGCATGCAAATTTCGGATCAATGAAAATCATTTAGATAATATCGCTTCTGAAGTTTTCACAAGAAATAATCGAAATTACAAGATAAAAGAACATCAATGTAATCAGGGCTGTCTTATCCAATGGGCTTATTGGGCTAGAGCCCAGAGGCGACAATGATCCAAAGGCGTCAAATTTACTACACTGATTTTATTTAGTATTTTAGTTCTGTACCAGAATTTAGTTTAGTTTAGTTATATTAACGTCCCTTTTTGACGCAACATGATGGTTATTTTGGGATGGACCTCGTAATTTTGAACCACGGTCAGATGACGAGGACGACATCTGAGCTGGTACCCCCCCCCCTCTCCAAACTTCCACGCCATACCAACAGGAGGATATGTGACCACTACGTACGATTTAGCGTGCAACAAGCCCCATACACGACGGATCTTCAGTGGAATTGGGTTTCTTAATATATATTATGAATGGTAATCCAGGATGAAAACGACACTCTTCTATTTCTTATAGGTTTTACTGACAATGTATGAAACGCCGGCATTCTATAGAATGCCGGTCATTTTTAGGCAAAGAATGAAATATGATAATTATTATATACTTTCCATAGGCATTGTATATAATACCTAGCCATTCTATAGAATGACAAATGCTATTTAGGCAAAGTATGAAAAAGATCATAAGGCTCTATTATTTACAAGACGTGCATTCCTCAAAAATGCAAATGTTATTTTGAAAAAATAAAAATGCCGTAAAAAATCTTTTATTCAAAATACATAAAGTAAATTGAAAGTTACACATATTGAAGTTTTTGTCTTTTTTAGTAAAGAAAACAAAATAAAATGTGAACCTACATGTTACATCAAGGAAGGAAATAATTTTATTTTGATTTGCACTTAATTTTATTTCTTATAAAATTGAATGGACGATTTCTTTCATACTTTGCCGCTTTGTCATTTGGGTTTCAATAGAATGCCTAGGAAACGTGCGTGCCTTCCAGTTTTCTGCATTCTATATTCCGGCAACATGTGGATTGATTTGAACTTCCAATTTTCTTTAAAGTATTTTCTGTAAAGCATGGTTCTTTCAAGGCATAATTGCGACTCTTTTTATGTTAGTAAATAATATACGTATAAAAAAATTAAATTTAACTACGATAAAAAAATCTTCACATGGTGTCATGAAAACTTCAATTCAGCAACAAAATCTCATTAGAAACTTGATATTGTTCTTTTTTTGTTAAGTATATATTTTAATTTTATTGTTCATACAAATTAAGCATATAAAATATTTGAAGTCCAAGCATACTGCCTGACGAAAGAAAAATGATAATTTATATGTAAAAATGTTTTAAATAACTTATTTTTACTTTAATAATTATATCTTATGATTATAATTACGGCTATTGTAAAATTCAAAATAGATAATTGAATTGCAGTGTATTTTGTTAACTTAAAAAAGGGAAAATTAAATAAAATTTAGCAAAAAATAAATTATTTTAGACTCAATTTTCAAAATGCATATTTCACAGTTCGAGTTGCAGACTTCCGGTCTCAAATTTTTATTTTGATAAATATAATTCTAAAAATGGCTTTTTACGGAAAAAAGTAGCCGAACCTGCCGTAAAGCATCCTACTATCATTTTGTTTGCGATAAGGAAACACGTTTAACGGTTTGTAAGAGGAGCTTATTCACCCACCCACCCCTCTTTGCTTATTCACGCGTAAACGAAATTACTCATATACGATTACAACTACATAGTAATACGCATGCGCTCTGATGATATCGTCAACGTTATGTACAGAGGAAATTTTCCAAGATTCAGTCAGAGCGCATGCGCACAACGTTTTTTCAACTCTGAAAAGGCAATGCAGGGTAACAAGATACGTAGCCAAATCGCTTTCGCCGAGTTGCGTTCAGCGACATCTTGTGTTGGAAGTCGACGTAAAAAACTTTTAGACGACCACGTTAAGGGTACTTCGAAAATATTAAATTAAGTGTTCCTATTGCTCGCAATGTTTATTTAAAATAAGGGTTTATTAAGGGTTATATTTTGTTGAAAAGCTGCCATAATTGATCGATATCGCTCTTTTTGGGGAATTTTTAAAGTTTGTTCGTCGGTTAAATTTTTAACCAAATAATTTAGATAATCACTGGCGGTTAAATTTTTAACCAAACGATTTAGCTAATTATAATCGTTCCATTTGGAATCTAGTCGTTTTAAATACAAAGACTTAACGCGAACTCAAAGAATGTAGAATTCAAAGCTTTGTGTACTAAGGAAAGAACTGATTCGAGCTTGGCGTTTGATACAGTGTCCAAATGGATTTGGCGATTGCTTAAATCGCAGGATTACCGGAAAATAATCTGTGAATCCAAAACAGAAAATCCGTTCATGGGATACGCAACAAAATTAGCTAGTTTTCTAGGACACTACTGCCTTTTTATAATTCCTAGTTTTAGGTAGCTAAAATGAAATGAAATTTAATATTTCCTGCAAAGAGGGGGGGGGGACCGGCTCCCGCCTTGCCGCCACTGCAAATTACGACCAAAAAGTCCCGAGTTCAAGTGAAGGCTCGGGACTATTCAGAAAACGGGATATGGGTATAAGAGGGAAAAAGATTGTTGTCTTCACTTTTCATATTCTAAAAGCGCTTTTTTCGTAGTCATATCTCCATTATAAAAAGTCATCTTTCACTAAGAGCGCCCATTTTTATCTGAAATTAATAAAAACTAATTTAATTCAAACTTAATTATGGAGATGTAATGATACTTCATATCGAAGTTCTCAGTGAATGGGTTTCTTTCATGTGTTGTTATAGATTAAATATACATTGAAAAAAATTTTGATGAGCTTACTTTTGTGTTCTTTTTTTAAATAACAGAATGACTGTCGCTTCCGCTTTTACTGTCGCTCTTTTGGCGATTCAGGAACCTAATATTAATTATTGCTTCCCGACTGAATTCATTGAGATCTGAATTCTTATTTGGAAGTAGGGGAAGACAACCTTTGTGTCTAAAATTCAAGTACCTGAAATCTTCTCTCTTCACATCCACTCGAACGAGCTTCTGCCGTGCAATAAAACGCTCGTAGTCCTGAAGGGAATGAATAAATTCTATTCTTTGTAGATAGAAAAATTTAGCTCATAATTCCGAATATGATCTTTTAACTATAAATTTAAAAAAAATCATTCATGTTGAAACTTGGGTGTTATTGGCACCCATACTATTGTATTACAGCACTCACGGTCTGTAGTGTTCTTTTCTAATCTCTTTTGAGGAATTCCTAAGACTTGTGCCTAAGTTTTTCAAGTTTAGATTATATATGAAATGTTAAATGTTTTGAGCACAATAAACCTCTTGAAAAAGATGAAAAAATAAAATCTACCTCATTACTTTAAATTCTGTATTGCAATTTGTAAAAATTGCAACAAAAAAATCATTATAAATTTGATGCTCTGTATTGATAAACTTTAGAAGCATATACGAGACCTTGAGTACTGGAATGCACCAAGCCACAATTTTTTCTAAACCGGGCAAACCATAATTTTTAAATCGAAAACATGTTTTCTTTTAAAACAGAGGGAATCAAAAAAAGTTTCAGCTCCCTATACCAGATAGCAGCACTTGCCAAGTAGTGCACTTTTGATGTTTATAAGATATGATGCCCAACTCTGTTCTGCAAAATTTGAAGGTTCATTTAGTCTGGTTATTTAATGCCTTGTATATCATTTCCTCTTAGTCAGCTTATTAAAAATAAAACCTGGAGATTTTCTTGGAAACAAGTCAATGACTTTAAGTAACGAAAACTCTTTTGTAATGATCTTGTCTATTTGATATTAAAAAAAAAAACTGCCATTCAAAAATATTTTTTAGTATTCTATATTTATAAAAATCATTGTATTTACAATACTTAAAATTGAAAGTGATGTATTACAATTTGTTCAAGTCAGTTTTATTAACAGAATAGCATTTACAACATTTCATACACTCACATTCTAATTAAAACAATTCTGCTCAACCAATTTTTACCTGTAATTTTAATAAAATATTAAGTGGTTTAAAAATTTATCACATAATACAAGAAAAAAAATCATGATTTATACCTATGTGCGTTATTCATCAGCTATTGTGAACTTTTTTAAATTGAAAATTTTGTCATGTCATTGTTACTGTACTTTCATTGTTACTGCATTGGTTCTCCATCATAAAAATTATAGAAAAATCATTATTAAATAAACAGCATTCTTATAATGAAAAACTGTATTCATTAAGAATATATCAAAACATATTCCTAAGCTGAAAATCAATAATAATCCTGTCAAAATCAATAAGTACTAATGCCATAAAAATCAACAATAACCACTTTTCACGTGTGCCGATTGATTTTTGAAATAATTTTTCTGTAAATAACCAAACATTCACTTTATAATACTAAGTTGTTTATAGCACTATTTCATTACTGCGGCAATTGTAGTCTGGTGGAAGAGTTTTTTGCTGTTGATTGTAAAAGATCATGGGTTCAAAGCTTGACAAAGATCTGCAGAGTACGTCACCCCGGTCTATGCTGAATCTACCATCACGAGATAGACAAACAGTCTTTAGTTGTTTTCGTGTGGAAGTTTGGAGAGTTGCATGTCAGCTCATAAATCACTATTAGCATCGAATCAAAGTTTTAAATCGTGTAGCTTCAAAACAAGATGTTAACCCTCCGACTGTAGAATTTTTAAAAATAGCTATCTAGACAGCAACTTTCATAAACATGTTCAAATAGCATTGAACCAAACGAATTGTTATTTATAGGCAAAACTTTATTATGTAATATGATTCGACACTGTAATGGTACTAAGTAAACAGCAGAAAATAGACTTACTCCCTACACAAGGAAATCGTGAGATAAGAAGAGGGTTAATCTAATAAATTAACTAATTTATAAAATATTACAATGCATAATTATGATACTGTGATAAATATTAGATTGTAGCTTATTTATTTTGAAGTATTTTAAGAAACATTTGTATTTACTCATATTCTTATTATCATTAAATTTAAAAATTTATTTGGATTAAGTTTTAGTTTAGTCAGATTAACATCCTGTTTTAAAGCTACATAAGAGTAATTTTGAGATGGAATTTGTAGTTTTGAACTGTGGTCAGATAATAAGCATGACACCCAAGCTGGCACCCATTCTTGAAACTTCTGCAAATTGAGAACATCTGACCCTTGATGCAAGATTTAATGTGCACCAGATCCGTATATATGGCAGATCTTCAGTAGAATCAAGTCTCTAACCTGCAATCCTGAGGTCAAGACCTTACGACCTACTTAGGCCACCATCACCTCGAAAAATATTTAGAATCCAATTTTCCAAATTCTGGAAACGAAATATTTAATATATTAGCCTTAGGAGTATACAGCTACTTAAATAAAGGAATTAAATTCAAACTGCACCAAATGCTAAAGCATTGAAATTAATATTTTGTGAATCTCTTTCCATATATTCCCTACAGACACGCACAGCATCTTTTAAGAATGTCTCATTTGAGGTAGAGCCATGAAATACAGGTGCTGTTTTCCTACCATCTAATTCATAAAGTTTTGAATTTGAGTGAATTAGTGCTATAAAATGGAATTCGCACTTGGTGCACAAGCTCCGACCATCTTCATAACTTCCTTTCAGGGCTAAAGAAATCTCACTTTTTAATTCCAAAACTTTCGATTTGCAAGTCGGAGATAATGTCTTAGTTTCTTCTATAAATTTTTTAATTATTGAATCATAATTTAAATCTAAATATTCCATGTTGTTAGCAATAGCATGAATCAAAGCTACAACACCACATCCATTAGCTATGGTTTGGTTCATGAAATATAAGTTTTCATCAGGTTTTTCATCACCAGATTTGGCTATTTCTTCTTGTTTCTTACAATATTCATTATCAGCTTCAGAAAAAGGGAACAGAAGTAGTACAGCATATACAGGAGTCGGTACCAAGTTCAAAAGTTCTTCATCTAGCGATACAATGTCTGATATTCCCCACTTTTTCGGAACACCTAATTTTTCTAAAAATCTGTTCATAATATCAGGATTGGATTCTAAAGGTAGCCACTCAAGTGCAGACATTTTGACAGTAAATACACAAGTAAAGATGAATAACAAATAGGTAAAAAATAGCAGTTTTTTTCTTTTTTTTTCTCTTTAATAATCTAATGAAGTAGCCCACTTCATCAAAGAAAACATCAATAAATTGAATGATAAAAATAAACCTAGTTTCTAACTCCGAAAAGTCAATTTAAGAGGGCTAAGTTTAGTCTCTTGTGACAGTTTATGAAACTCCACAAATGTGCTCTTGTTAAATGTATATAAAAGAAACTGCTTCGAAACAATAAACTCATCAACACAGCTGCGAGATGTGAAAATAAAAAACTTTAGCCAACTGATTGTTTGTTTGAATATTCACGTGGAGTTATACGTCCAATACGTGGATACTATAACATCTAAACGAAATAAAAATGTCAATAAAAATCCCAGGGTAGGTCTATTTGAAACTCTATGTTTTATTTGGTACTTTGAATGCTTTTTAAAACACATTCTTTTTTATATTCCAAATGCAAATCTATATTCATAATTTGAAACTACGAAATGTCTGTATTGGCAACGGCTTTGCTGTTTAAAAGTTTTTCTGCTCTTCGTGTTGACATTAGAGATAGAGAATTGAGGGGCGGTTCTGATATTATTAATTGGTATAATTGAAAATTTTTTTACTTTTCGACCGTCTAAAAATGATTCGCTTCATTCTTATCCAAAATAGAGCCGGAAAGACCCGCCTTGCAAAGTGGTATATGAATTTTGATGATGACGAAAAGCAGAAACTAATTGAAGAGGTCCATGCAGTAGTTACTGTCAGAGATGCAAAACATACAAATTTTGTTGAATTCCGTAATTTCAAAATCGTATACAGAAGGTACGCCGGTTTATATTTCTGTATCTGTGTGGATGTCGGCGATAATAATTTGGCATATTTAGAAGCGATACACAATTTTGTCGAAGTTCTAAACGAGTATTTCCACAATGTCTGTGAATTAGATTTGGTATTCAACTTCTACAAGGTGTACAGTGTCGTGGATGAAATGTTCCTTGCCGGTGAGATACGAGAAACCAGCCAAACTAAAGTACTGAAGCAACTCTTGGTTTACAATTCTTTAGAATGAACTTAATTTCATGTGTTTATTTATTCAAGTATTGATGGATCTTTTGTTATGCGATGCATTTCTCTTACGAGATTATTTCGAGTTAAAAGTAATGAATTTCAGTTGTTTTTGTATAGTGTACCCTGTTTTGAGCATTCATCTAGAAGACAAACTATATGTTCATCTTTATAAATGAGATAACATTTTATTATAAAGGAAGAAAACTAGATTCATTCTGAACTCCGAGTCTGCACTGTTTTGTATAAAATTTATTTCTGTTGATTCGGAAGCACTAAGATTTTTAATAACATGTTTAAATCTTGCATTATAGTTATTCAGAACAGATAGTGCAATACCTGATGTTCAACTATTTCCATCCCCATAAATTTACATTCCAGTTTTACAACTGTCTGAAAAAAGTACATATTCTGAAAACCTGTGTTCATCTGTAAATTTTATAGTTTTTAAATTTCTAGAGTTAAAAAGTACATATTATATTCTTTGTAAAATGTATTCTGTTTTTTCCCCCGCCTATTGTTAAATCTTCTTGGAGCTGAATGTGAAGATTACATTTATGTATAAATGTTTATTAAAAGAAGTATAAGTACTTAATGTTGCTTTCTTTGTCTGACCTTTTGTTCACTCTATTTTAATTATAGTGGAACTTTCTAATTTGTAGGCTTTCAATGGTATCGAATATATATGCAAGATGAATGAAGGTCATTGAGCTATTTTGTTTAAAAAATAATTATTTTATCAAATTATGTCTATATTTACAAGCTCCACCTTCTGTGGAAGGGAAAATGAGAAGCTTCTCAGTTATACGCTCACTAAAGAAAAATAGATTGAATTGGCAAGTTTTAATTTTTGTAACTTTTTTGGCTGAAGTTTATTTTAGAATGATAGGGAAAAGAAATGTTGAATTTAATTAAAGTATGAAATGATTGAATTTATGGTAAATTCTTGTGTTGTATAAATTTCACACACATGCAAAATCATTGGTATCTAAATTACTGCTGCATGTTATATTTGACAGACAAGATAATTATTACTGGAAACAAAATTCTTCTTAGATGCGAATTATAAATATTTTGAATTATGCATTTCAAAAAAATTATGCATTTTAATTGCTGATTTTTAATATAGTTTTTTGTAAAGATATTTTTTATTAACTACCAGATATTAAAATTTGTTGCTTGTTTTTCAAATATTCATTTGGCATTATACATTATAAAAACAAAATTCAAAAGAATATTAAGTTACTATAATTATTAATTGTTTATAGAAATGCATTTGCAGCACACAGTGAAAACAAACATGATTGAAAACTGAAAAGAAAAAAATCATTCTATAAAATAATTTTCTAGATTAGTAAAAAATTCTTTAGAATATTATTGATTTCTATAAAGTTAAATCTGCTTATGTTTCTGAATGGCTATTTACATATCCTTGTCTATATAGGATAGATTTACAAAATATTGACGTATTGTATGTAGAATCACTTTCAGGCAACAAAATTGGCACTTCTAATATCAATTGCACTATCTGATTATTACTGTGTCTGCTTATGTACAAAAATTATAAAAATGCTTTTTTTTTTTCCTCATTCCCCTGTATCTTAGTATAATATACAAGGTCTAGAAGGATAATACGTCTAGACTTTTATGAGATCACTCTCTATTAAAGTTTTAAAATATAAATTTGGCCTCAGAGAAGAAAACTTTCTAATTTATGCCATTTTAATTTTTTACATAATACAAATATTAATAGTTAATTATAATGGTCTAAAAAATTTTACAGACAAGCTTTAACTTTCTTTTTTGGATAACATAGAAATCAGGTCACCATTATTCTATACAATTCAGCAAACAACACTTTTGCACCACTACTCATAAATAGAATTTATTTCATTGCAAAATAACTTTGACTTCAGTACAAGTGTCTGTTAATTGGCAATAAAATTAGTCTGTAATTTTTTGCAGACAAAGTAAAAAGTAATTGCCAAAAATTAGGAGGGTTAAGAACATAAATACTTATTCCTACAAAGAAAATTACATGCTGTTCTTAGTCACATTAGTGTGTATTTTGTGGCAGCTAAATACGACATGAATAACAAAAATTGTTTTTATAATTGGTAGTATTTGGGGTATACTGATTGTTACTTATGGCAGTTCGCAAAGGACCAGAGGTAATGAATTAACTGAACATGCACTTTCCAATCAAGAATATCCAGGGTAGCTGAATGGAAACAGATTAGTTTGTAGGAATGGGCATTTATTATTTTGCTAGAGAACACATACTAGATAATGAGATCTTTTCCTAGTTATATAAGGAGAGTAAGAACTTTGAGAAGAGAATAGGCAGATGCTACCCGAGATAAGTACAAGTCACTGCCATCATAAAGAATGTTGACCTGGTATTAGGTTTGATTTTCTCTTCTGGTTTTTCAAAGTTTCTGTGTTTAAGTATTTATTTCATAAAGTCAAACAAAACGCTTTGTGCAAGATAAGTATAGTCAAGATTTCTTTAGAGAACCCAAAGGTGCCACATAGTGGTTAATAAAATCATGCTAGATGTAATGGGTTTTTAATTTGCAGATTCCTTAAATTATTCATTATTTGTTTATTATTAATGATTATTTCCTTCTCATTAAATGTATTTCCCTTTCACAAAGGGAAATACATTACATGAGTGTTATGCCAAAATGGCTAGTGGCGTAGCAAGGGTAAGTGATGCCCGGAAAAAAAAATATTTTTTTTATCCCAGCCATCATCAGTGGCTTAACAAGTGTAAATGACACCAGGGTTAAGGTATTTTTATGCCTCCTCATCATATTTTGCTATAAAAATGGCATAAGTGCAGTAATGTTTTGACTCCAAGGGTGCCCCCTAAAACTAGTGCCCTTCTGGTCACTGCCTTTTCCTCTTCAAATTTCTATTCCTGTCATAGAAAGGCAATGGAGAATCCTTTATTATATACAGCTATCTTTCTAATTTAAATGCATTAAGGGAATAGAATTTGAAAGAAAGATGTCTTGTAATGATTAGCAACGTATTTAATCACCATGGTCCAGAATGCAAGATTTTATCAAAATTCCCCATGACTGTTTCAACTACTTAACCTTGCACCTAATGACTGCAAAGTAAGGTTTCATAATCTTTAAATGGATGAACAACTTTCCATCAAAAATATTATCTAGAGATTTTATTTTACCTATCCCGTCATCATAGTCAGTAGATTACAAAAGCTGATCTTAAATTACTTAAGGGGTTAAAATTACCTTTTTTCAGAGATGGTTCTATTTAACATTTACTACAAATGAATATGAATGATACTGTTCATAGGAGCATTTTCAATAAAAAAAAAAAACCCTCAAGATATGGTATTCTTCTCTTGTCTATGAAAATTAGATAGGGTAAGGGTAAAATCTTCAACTATAAAAAAAAATTCTAAGTGGTTCAGTTCTTGTGGCAGTTCCATTCGAGACTCGTATCTTAATCACAATACTCATTTTGCAAATTTGAAATACCAACTTTGTGTAGCTTATCTTTTTAGTTTAGTTAACATCTAGTTTTGAAGCAATATAGGAGCTATTTTGGGACAGACCTCTTAATTTTCAACTGTGGTCAGATGACACTCAAGCTGGCATACCCCTCTCCAAACTTCCACACACATATTGGTACGAGAGGATGTTTTATTCATGATGTCAGATTAACATGTACCAACCCTACATACATAGCAGATGGAACCAGATTTCAAAACAGAACCCTCCATCCCAAAGCCCTGGCTTGTCTTTTGGAATAGTGCCAACAGAAAGGGCCTCACTAATATAGATTAACCAAGTAATTTCACAACCTGCATTTCACTTACAAAGTGTACTTCTGAAAGAGGTATAATTTTTAAAGTTTTGCTTAATAAGGATAGGAAATTTACGACTTTTGCTCTTTATTTCAGGTAATAAAAATTTCATTTCAATCTTCTTAAATTTTAAGCCAGATCAATTTAATTTACTGAAATGGATTAAGAATTTTGTATATAATGCTTTACAAAACCAGGCATATGTGTGCATTTTGGAGCTGGTTCTCAATTGTGTAACTGCACCATAACAGTTCTGCAGTTGCTATACATGAGCAACTTGTTTAGTTTGGTAATGTTTTATGGAGACAAACCCATTTTTGGCCATGCTCACCAATGGAAAATATTTGATTAAGGTAATAATTTAGAATGATGTAATAAATTATATTATCTTAATATAAACACGCACATGAAAACTGAAAAAGGCATATAATACAAAATATATATATTTGCATCATCTTATCATTACATTTTTTTCCTCTAAAGTTAGATCTTGAATAGTTATTAGCCGACTTAATAATAAAAAACTACCGAGAAATTGTATTAAAAATTTTATAACTGGATTGCCCAATTAATGGAAAAGATAAGTTACATGTGAATTCACTTTTCTTAAAGAAATAATATAAATATTTAGCTACATGGCTTGTTTTAAAAGTAGCTGTACATTTGTGTCATGATTTGAAATTCACTGAAGAGATGAATTTAACTATATTAAATAAAAAAAAAATATTTGATTTGAACCAATCATTAAACTAGATGTCAAGGGTTCCTCCCCCCCTTCTAAATACAGTGGCATAAAGCACATACACCTACCAATTTTTATTCTTCAAGAAAATAAACTAAGAGACTTAATTTTATAACCATAGTGATTTTTATTTCGAGTTGAGATAATTCAAACCATAATGAGTCAATACATATCTAACATGCCAACATTACTTGATAACAGTTAGTTGGTATTTAGGGTTTTATGGCAAAAGAACCAAATTTGGCTATGCTGCACCAATCAAAGATTTGATTATGATCTCTAACAATTCTTGGTGTGATTACAGACTATGATGAAAATTCAATAAAAAATATTACAAAATCACAGTTAAAAACAGAAGAGTGCATTCTTTTAGGTATAAGTATAAAACTGAATCTCAAGTAAATAAAGGTACTGTTCATTTCAGAAACTCATACTTATCACTTTTGGACAATTTCACTCAGCAGAGAGGTGATACACAGTGTGTTAATACTTATAAATTAAATTGCATTTCGATGATAACTTATCTGGAGGCAAAATAGCCCATTACTGCTCATTGGTTTCACTGTGAAACTACACATTTCTTAAAATAAACAGTGCCAAATTTTTTTCTTTTACATATTTATTATCAATTACATGTCCAATACTCATTTTTGAAATAAAGTTTGCAATTTTCAAAATGAAACATGTAGTGAACTGTTAAGGGTTAAACGAGCGCTTTTTAGGAGTTCTTTGTTAGGCATGATTTTCTTTTAGCTATTCTTTTCTTATGTTGATATTAATTATCTTTTTGAATTGCACCATTTTGTTTTAATTCGCAACTTGTGTAATGTTTCTATGTACTGTTTTGTCAAAAATAGATATCTCCACCTTTCACCCCTATTTTAGTAAAATCAAAACCAACTGGCACATGTGGAAAAGTGTCGAGGGTTTCCCATACCTGAAAACAGAAAGTAATGAGGTAAGGCCTTACCCAATACACAATTTTTAATGGTTTTAAGCTAAATTTTACTTAATATATATGAAATGCCTTAAAAAGCGGTTTGCAAATATTTGCTTTGAAAAACAGTGAAAATACACCATAGAGTATTGAAGTTAGATTATACAATGTAAGGAGGTGATTGATTCTCTTCAGCCCATGCATTTTATACTTTATATATTTTAGGATTCTATTCACATTTTTTTTTTCTCCTTTACTTCCTTGCAACTGCTGAAATAAGCAGCTGCAAGGAAGTTTTGAAGTAAACTTTTGAAATAAAAATATTTGGAAAACATACGCATGGAAAAAATATGCTACATCAATTCTCCAAAAGTTATTCGAAAAACTTTTCGGTAAAAATTATTTACTTTAAATATTATGTAGATGTTAACTGCTTTTCATTGCACTTCTCTGTTTTCTTCCTCTTTCTTTCCTTGAACGAATCACAGTGTTTTCTCTCTGACCAGTATTACTTAAGAAATAAAATAACTACATTCTGTTTCAGAGCTGTGCTAAAATATATTTCCACCTTCGAAAGAGGGGTAACTTGCACCTTTCAAATAAATAAAAATTGAGATTTTAAGTCAAAATAATTTTATTACTATAAAAATCATTGAAATGAATTCAAATTTTTAAAAATCAAATTTGAATAATGAGTAACATAAAAGTTCATTATCAAATTCTGTCTGTTAAATTTTATGCTACACTTTTTCCAAGTTTGTATATTATGCTGAGAAAAATAGATAGTTTATTTTAATAGATGTTGATTGCAATTAGCATTATTTATCAGAAAAATCAATATTTTAATGTAATATAATAGAATACTTTCAAGTGCTTGGCAATCTAATGATTTTCAATAAAATCCTAATCCTATGGGAGATAACGGCCCTTGTTGCTAAAAATTGTTAAACTCATCATCATATTAATCTTATGATTGCAACTTATTACTTAAATATTATATATATATATATATACATACATACTGAAGTTTCGAAGCATGCTATTTTTTAAACAAAATCTGATAAATGTTGTCACTATAAACAGCATTAAGAAGAAATAGTTTATCATTACTGTAAACAGTTATTTAAAAATTTATTCTCTAAAAATTGCTGACTCACAGAAAGCCTGCAAAAGAATTTAAAATTATAAAAGAATTAGCATCTTCCTTTTTTTTATAGCCAAGAATCTAAATAAATTCCTTATATTAATAATGATTTTTTGTTTTTATAGAATAATTTGTTTACTAATGTTTCATCAGGTATTGCTCTCATTGCTTAAAAAATGTATGAAATAAAGACAGAACATCCAAATAACAGTTGTGTTTTAATGAATACTTGAGCGTAGTGGTTTCTTACACACAGTAAAACAAAATACAGTGTCAACAAAATATAAAAACGAAGACACAGGATAAAACAAGAATTTGAAAAAATGAATAGTTTTAAAAACCACAGCTCAAAATATTATGGACGCTTAGTACAATATCAGACAAAAAGAAACAATTCACAAATTGGCATTTTTTTTCTGTTTTTTCTTTCATTTTTACAAAATGTGCAATGTAAACAAGCAATATAATACTACCAACAATTCATTTATAAACACAATGCATTTCTGTATTTTACAGCCAGTTTAAGAATAGACAGATGAAAAAAGTAATAATTTTAGTATTTTATGATGAGGAACAACTCATTTTTTTCACTCCATTTGACAACAGAAATGAGCATTTCAAGATGAAAGACACAAACATTAACTATCCAGTGATTTGCATGAAATACAATCTTAAATCACAATGATGTATCAATATAAAATCTTATATTTAGATTTATGATTCTGATTTGAACTCTTATAGATAAAAAAATTATATTAAACTCACATTTACAAGATAAAATCTCACACTTGCCTTTTCAAGTTCAATACTAAGTAGAAATATTTTTAAAAACACTTAATGCATTTACAACACTGAATTCATGAAAAGAATTTTAAGTCCACAATCTTCATTAACATTCTAATAAATTGAACAATCAACAAAATATGCCTAAATGCATACCCTAATTAATCATGCAGATCTGCAAATCATGCAAACCACTGTTTAAAAAGAATCATAAAATACAAAAGTTGGTGAGCAAAAATATTCATATCATGAAAGAAAAATTTAAATCACAACCTTTAAAACATAAAAAATACTCCTTTTTACAGTCATTTCCTTAAAAACCGACAAACAACCAAAACCTAAATTTGAGCAGGTCATCTATATAGATCCACCATAAACCTTATTCAAACCACATGTAATAAATAATGTATTCAACAAGAGCGTCACATGCACCAGCATTTGAATTTGTGCGATAATGCTTTGAAAGAACAGCCAAGTTAAAAATAGAAAAATGCAAATTGTGATCATTTAACTATTTTGTTTTCTCAGAACACTGTGATTGCAATGCATTTTTTTGGTAACAAAATATAACTTTATAGGCTGCATTTCAAGCATTAATATAAATTAAAAATGCATCTCAGCAAACTCTTCTGTATCAGTAAAATACAGAGTTCGCTAATCTGTACATTCTATACACATGAGTGAATACAAAGAGTAAATACTTAAAATATGCGGAACCAATATAAAATAGGAATTAAATAGATTTGAATATTCATCTGTGTTTTTGTGGCAAATACAATTTTACATTAGGACAATAAATAAGAAAAACACACAGTCAAAAATCAAATTAAATCAATATAATTTTTTAATAATAATTTCGAAAAATTTCAATATTTACAAAAAGAAAGTACACATGAGAACTAAAATTTTAAGCTGCCAAGAGCTTCAACTTACACTTTTAAAAATATCACACAAGAAATCATATAAATATCTAAAAAAAAAAAAAAATCTCAAATTAAATCGAGTTGCAGAAAATATTAAGATTACTAGAATATGTGTGAATAGAATCTCGTAAAAATAAGATAATTAATAATGTTTCATGCGTTAAGTAGATATGGTGTGAAGCATATTTTTCCAAGACAGTAGAATGTGAGGTGAAATGATTCAAAATTATTAAACACCATTAGGAATTCAATTAAGCACTGATTCATATCCATAAATTAAAACATTTTTCAAAAGCAGACTTTATTTTTATTACATTTTATAGCAGATGCTTTCTCCTCAACTGATCTAATTTACAGAACTAAACTCATTCAATGGATTAAATCCTGCTCATGTGACATGCATCAAACGCATCACACTAATTAAATTTCATTCCTACTAACTGTTATATGTCTGTTTATAAGTGTTTAAGATTCAACTTGTATAGGCTACAAAAATTTAACTAAATTCACGAGAAAAGCAAATATTAAATTATTTGTTCCAATTTTATTGTTTATACAAATTCTATTAAATCTATTGTCAAAAGTCATTATATTTTTCTAAAGGGTATTCAAATTTCAGTTGTTTTAAGTATAAAACACATCCATGATAATTGTCACTCATATTTCAATTAATAATTAAAAAGTTTAAATAAATTATTAAAAATAAATACACTCACGTTAAAGAGCAAATACCTTTATATACAAAGTAAAAGGCATAAAGTTTAAAAAATACGCTATGCTGCTGCAAACTTATGTTCAAAAGTTAACAAGGTATTTCACATGAGCTTTAAAAACTAAAATTCACTGCATGAAGAAAGAAATTACCTCAAAAAGCTTGAAAAATCGTGCCAATCCATATCTACTTATTAAACTTGAATTTGTTAAGAAGGGGAAAATAGTTTTAAAATTGACTTAAATGGCTGTTCCAATTTATGAAATATTTTTCAAGAGGAAAATAATCTAACAATAATTTCCATTTTTAGTAGAAAGATTAAAGTCACAGGAAAATCAAAGAAGGATACACATATGAACCAAGATAAGATCATATACAAATAATTAAGGGTATGCACCAACAACAACCTGGATTTGTTTTCTTTTCTTTGTAAACATTGTTGCTTTAGAAGCTTTGACACAGAGACAGACACACATAACAAACAATGGATACGTTCAGACATTTGAGCGATTCAAAATTTAGAACTGTTTGTTCAAACATGAGGCCTGAAAACAGTCACTGATTACAAAGGTCGATTGTATTTAAGTACTATACATAAAAAAGGAGATTCAAAATGGCGCGCTGTGAGGGAAAAAACTGCACCTCAATCGTCACTGAGTTTACTAGGGTTTTTCAAAGAGACAAATAAATTTTCAACTATCACTTGGCAACAATACAAAAGAATAAATGATTTTTAAAATGTGAATAACACAGTTAAGCACCACTTTTTTTAAAATGGAGATTCCGTACTTTTCTCTCATTAAAGTTAAATAAATGCTTATTGATTAGTAAACATTTTATAACAACAAAAGGAAAATGAGGTGAAGATTTTCACAGTAATTGTAAAAAAAAAAAAAAAATGCAGTCATTACAATGGCAATTTCTTTTTGGTTAACCAAAGTAATAAGTTTGAAAATATCTCTTCTTAATTTTACTTGTGATAAAAAACAAAACTCGACAGCATTGGAAAAGCTATGCATATCAACATAAATCACTGAACAAAACTTCTTATTCAACCCTGATGTTTAAATTAAAATTTTTGTTCAATAATAAAATAACATTCCATTTTTCTTAGTTTGTTAATTACAACAAGTTATGTATACAATAATAAAGTCATGTTTAAAAAAAATGACAACAGCTGCATATAATTTCAAAAAAATGACAACAAAGCAATAATTCCTTATAAAGACTGAAAAGAAAGATCTGGTAAAACCTGATTGTTAAAAAAGATAGTACTAAATATAGTCTAATACCAGTTTATTTTTCCAAGTCAATTTATGAAAAAAGATATAATTTAATAATTTCAGGCAGAGTGAAAAGAACGCTTCTATAACTGACTTGTTTGAAAATGTTTCCATGTCATTTCATTTATATACACATATATACTCTTCAAATGAATCAGAAAAATATTAAATCCTACGAATTTCACAATTGGCAGTATAGAAAATCAAAATATTTCTAATGAATCTCGTATTTTAAACAAGATAAATTTGCAGGAAAATGACAGAGTCATATGAAGTCTGTGGATAAAATTCCACAGCCATTGCGCAAAGCTGTTAAGTTAGGTTCTGCCTTGAATGCGGTTAAATTTCAGTTCTACTTAATGATAAAATCTGTGTTCCAAAATATACCTGAATGTTTCACTTTCTTAAGTAGCATTAGTACCATAGTAATAAAAATAATAAAAGGTAGCACATAAGTAAGGTATATCTGATGATTTATTAATTAAACACCGATTTTTGTGAAATAATAATATACAAGCCAAATTTACTTAATACACTCATTTCTCTGACAGAAGCATCAAACAAACTGCATGCAGAGTATAAAACTCCCACATAGTATGAGACAGGGCTTCTTAAACTCTTTTCACTCACAGGAAAAAACTTATGACCCCATTTCCGTCAGCAAAACTGCCATGACTCCAAAGTTGGGAAATAAATAATCGAATAAAAAATTCATTATTGATAACTAAAAATAGTTATTTTGAACACTGTAATGAAATATCTTATTTCAATATGATTTCTTTACTATTTTTGCTTTCAAATCTGGAAGAATCTGACACAAGAAGTCCCCAAGAGTTTTCTTGATCAAACAATTTCTCCATGCGACCCCACAACCCACAGTTTAAGAAGCCCCGATGTAATACATTTAAGTTGGCTGAAAATTTCAAGGCCATGAAAATAGTGATTACTAATTAAATGGATTTCTACTGTTTTCCCACACTACAGATAAAATTTTTTCTAAATCTTCACCTCCAAATCTAAAAACTGCTGCCCCTCCCACAAATTTTAACATTATATAGAGAACAAGAAGAGTTAACCTAAAACTGGGGTGAAAATATAGTTTACGGAATAACTGATTGTGTAATTTAAACACACAAAACTCATGCCTGATATTGAGACAGTCTTAAGTGCTACAAAACGATGAAGAACAGTCTTTGGCACAACATTAGAAATAAAAAAAAAAAAAAAAAAACCTCAGCAAGCTGCTAACCTAATTGTAAGATTCCTATAACATGTACTTTATTTGCGATTTAAAATAAACAGGAATTGCAGAACTAGACTATTTTTCCTAGTCTTTTAATATTTTTTTTATGCTTATTGCATTATTGAGAATTTTCAAACATTTACACACAACACATTTAAAAAACAAGAGATATTTTAGCTACTAAAATTTATCAGCACTCAAAAAATGCAGGAGGAAAAAAGTGTGCCAGTCTTCTTAAATTTACATTGAGCAGTTTCTTCTTATCCTTATAACATATATTATACTCATTCCTGTAAAATATGAATTCTCGTATTCCACATGATATAACATACAGTATGCAAGATGGCACGTCTGCTTTGATTAACAGACAAATACTGCAATACAAGATAAAAATTGTACACAAACTGTAAAATAGAGTATAATAATGAGGGCAAAATTGTGACAGGTGTTTTGAGTCTATTTACTTAATGTGCTGAGTATCGATGACAACAGTTAATTTTGTGACCTCAGTTAAAATAAATAGTTAAACAAAGTCCAATATTTTGAAGTAAAAATAAAGATAAAATATTAATATATACAGAATTTTCTTTCACCAATTTCACTTTAGTAAACAAGCTGTTAAGAATAACAACAGTCAAAATGATGAATCATAAATAAATGAAAAGGTGATTCAGCTTCCAAAGCACATTCAAGATGTGCAGACTGAAAGAACTTATGATCACTCCAATGCGTCCTCTCGCACCCAATAAGAAATAAAATGCAACAAATCGCATTTTTTAATTAAGAGTTTACATTATAAAACCAAACAAAATCAACCCAATTTAAAATGAAAAGCTAATGCACAAACACTCACCCAGCACAATATCGTTTAGTTTTAAAAATACCAATAGTGGGAGGGAGATCAAACCTTTTTCTTTGAAGTCTCCACAAAGCAAAGACTGGAGAAAAGACCATCGTTTTGTTTCCTTTTTATTTTTGTTTCGAAACGGAGATGAGCGTTTTAAGATGCAAAAAGTGGTGAGAAGTATGCGCCAGAAAAATTGAGTTTGGGACACCAATGTTTAGGTGAAAAGGGGGACAAAGCTATAGATAGTTACTAACATTTTCTGTACACATACGTCAATCTAGGGCAGCTAATGAAATGTCCACTGCCTGTAGATACATTTGCTAAAACATAGCAGAGAAGAGAAACTGCAGGAGATGAAGTAGAGAGTCTCGTGTACACATTCACTTTTTTCTCTTGGCCGTATAAGTAGCGTATATTAGAACATGTCTTAGTTCTCGTAGTACCAACAACACAAGCTTCCATTCAAAAGTCAGTGTAGAAGAAGTGGAGAAAACTAGTCTGATTATCTTTTACTCACATGATGAAATGATTCCTTCATTGTCTTCTGTTTTTTTCAACTCAAATCACATGTTAATCATTCCAGCTTAAATTCCAGGGCAAGTATTCATCTTGATTATTTATTCACAGTTGGCAGAAAAGAAAGTGGTTCATCATCAAGTTCGAAAGAACGAGCCATTGTTTTTCACCAGTGGAATGATTAACTTCTAAGGATTTGTAAATTAGCACACCATCCTTTTCTTTGAGCACCCAAATCAGAAGAAGGGGAAAGAAACTGGGAAAAAAGCTGGCCTCGTTAGAGTGAAACAGTACGTTGCATGAAGTTGTCACAGAACACGATGCTATAGACGAAAGGTGCAATGCATCTTACAAAGTAGATTATTGCCTGAACGTGAGATGTGAGTTGGTGTATATAAGCTCTAATTTTCCATATCCTTTGTCTCCTGCATATTCTCTTATTAGGTGCTACGACTGGGATCAAGCTGATACTGGAAGGTAAAAAAAAATAATACAAAGTGTAACTAACATTACAGATTCAGTCATCATTAGTTGATTAAGGCACTGAAATTTTAAAAAAGCTCTTGATAGTACAGTTGTTAATAATCACCAACCCTATATTAGTTGAATACAATTTTGTTAATAGTACAGTCGTCAACGAAATGAATGGGAACCTCTGTGATTCTGGTATATATTATCGCATCTTCACAAAACTAGTGTCAATGTTAATGGTCAAGAGGACAGGTTTATTCAGATAAAAAAAACTGATTGACCGAGTTAGCCAATCTCGGAATTTACCCATTACGCCTATCAATTATTTTCACTGAATCGACATCCCATAAATATTTATACAGTTGTGATGATAATTTCGAGAGTCATAGGGTTTTGAAAAATGGCGTTTCCCATGTTAAATGAATTTTAGGAACTTTTGACGATATCTCGGAAAGTATTATATACTAGCTGTTGTGCCCGGCATTGCGCGGGATTAAAATACTTTCAGTCTAATATTTTTGATGTAATAAACTACTTTTGTATAGAAAATTACAATACCCAAAATTCTTTTATCGCCTGAAATGCTTTTTAATTAAAATGAGAATATCAGTTGAACCAGATAATTTGTAAAAACTGCCGATAGCAAATTTTCTCCATAAGTTATTAGTATTTATTGCATAGATACTCCAAATTTTGTTCATAAATCTTGCAGTAAAAGAAAGATTTTAATGGATGTTATGGGACAATTACATAGTAAATTTTTCATTGACAAAAAGGATTAGAATAAATATGAATAAATAAAAAAAAACTTCTTCATCCAAAATTCTTCTAATGTGATCTAGCAACAGTTTTTATGTATTCTTGTTCTTCACTAATAAAAAAAAAGTGTTATAAATTATAAATTTTATACACAATTTAATTTTTGAAAAAT
Organism: Araneus ventricosus; assembly: GCA_013235015.1. NCBI lineage: Eukaryota > Metazoa > Arthropoda > Arachnida > Araneae > Araneidae > Araneus > Araneus ventricosus. The sequence goes on along the minus strand of BGPR01000809.1, from coordinate 136,621 downwards.
TATTAAAATCAGGGCAACGAATTGAACGGAAATGAAAGCTGTGTCATGAAAAGTTAATTTTTTGAACTTTTATTAGGTGTAAAAATAGTTTTTGCGACATAATACATATTTTCGAAAAATATCACGGAAAATGCCAAAATCTTGCTTAATTTGCAATTAACTGAAATTTTAATTATATTTGAGGCTTTTAAAAGTTGACGGTTGACTCTCTTCTTATATAAAATATATTTATTAAAAAAAAGCAAAAATTTCAGAAATAAAGGTAAATTAGTTCAAAGTCTAACTGTTGCCTAGCAACGAAGTAGTTGTAAATTTGTGTTATTTCAAAATTGTCTGTGTGTAATTAAGAATTATTACACTTTAAAAAATTAATAAAAATTGAAGGGAAAATGTCACAGATATAAAAGTGGTATCACTGAAAAGGTAAAATGTTGAACTTTAAGATGGTATAAAAATATTTTTTGTCGGACTATTTGCTCCGAAGTTACGGCGGAAAAACAGTTTCGGTTAATTTCTAATTAACTGACTGTTTAATTAATTTTTGGACTTTGAAAAGTTCATAAGTGTCTTCCCCTTGTCTTGAATAATAAGTGTGCAAAATTTGGTTGAAAACAGCCCATTGGTTTAAGAGGAGATGTGGAACATAGTCGGGTCGTTGATTTTTTTTCAAAAAAATCGATTTATTTGATTTAAATCAGATTTTTTTGATTTAAATCAAGATTTTTTTTATTTTAATGATTTTTTTAAAACTATATATATATATATTTAACATCTGTATATTAGACAATGAGGCCTACAATCATAGAATTATATATATATATATAACAACATACCAGTCATTAAGCTGTACTATCTTTTTTAAAAAAAGAAACATATTTAAAAAAATTAATTCAAACATGTAACAACTGTTTAAAAAATATTTGTGAACTAAATATAAAGAATAATATACTTTTGAAATATAAGACAATTTTATTAAGGAAAAAAGGAGCAATATAATAAAAATAACATTTCTTGACTATAGATGTATTATTGCATGTTAGAATATATAAAATTTTTAGATATGGCTTTTCTGGTCAAGCAAATCTTGCACAAGTGAGAAGCAGGCTGCACAAATGACTGAAAATCCTGCCCCCCCCCCTTTTCAAAAATAAGAATTATCCTTCTCTACCCTTTATTGAACAGCAGACTAAGGATGTCTTAGGAATGTTGCAATCTTCCAAGAACTAAATAGCAAACTCTTCTCCTCTCCCCTTTCAAGTATTTGGATTAGGGTTTATTTTTCCTTGATGTTGAGAATAGACTACTTCTTACTAAGCATAAAAAAGTAAAGAAACCAGTAACTAGGTGACAAGTCACTGAAATTTTCTGAAGTAACTTTTTCTAACCTGGACTCAAAAATGTGTTTCGAAATATAATTTACACATCAACCATTCTATGTGCTTGTTATTTATAATAAATAAAGTTTAATATTCATTTAAGCGAGAATTTTAAGAAATCGGAATGGAAAATAAACATAAAAGTAACTATTTTTCAAAAATTTCTCAAAATTCAATAAATTACGTTAAACGTACAAAACAAACTTCATTAGCACAGAAATAGTTTTCTCGTTCCGATGCTGTATCTATTTTTTTTTGTACAATAGTCCAAAAACATGCATTGAGAAATTACAGCAAAAAATCACCCCAAACAACACAAAATGTTAAATAAACAAATTTCTACATTAAATTTTTTAATTCAGGCTTCGAGGTGCATTGAGTCACCATCAGATGTGTGTCCAATTTCATGACTATAAGTGTGATAGAATTGCCTGGACATTGCACGCACGCACACAAACATAAGTATAGATCATAGTTTAAATTGTACTATGTAGATATTTGCATTTCTTTTGGAACATTTATATGCATTACTTAAATATCTTGCATTTGAACATTATTCAATATAAAAACTTTGTTGTCTCCAACACTATTTAATTTTCTCCAATATTAAAATGAAACTCACTGCATTTTAGTATGTTCTTGCCTTGTGATCATGATCCTTTCATAATATTTATTTTATTTTATTAAAAAGGAGCATCTCGTACTTTGCATTTTATTGTGTTGTTCATTAGAGATTTATTTAAAATCTAATTTGCTTGTGTTCTCAAAAATAAAGATATGGAAAGTACTCTAGTTACACCAATTCAATGAAATATTTTTTTATGTTCTATATATTCTTTCTTTAAATAAACATTTAAAAATATTTTAAAATCACTATTTAAAGATGCATGTACAATTTTATTTCATTAAAGCAGATTAACTTGATATTTAAAATAAAGTGATTTAAATCAGTGATTTTCAAAAAAAAAATCAGCTGATTTAAATCGCCGCAACCCTGGAACATAGCCACAAAGATTTTTATTTATATTAAGATTTTTCAAAACTTTTTTCACTCACTAAAAGAACACTAATTTTTTACGTTAAGTCATGAAAAGAATTCATTAATAAAAAAATTAAATATTTTTTTTAATTTTTTAATATGATTGTGAAAAAAAGTGAATTGTAGCACAGTGAAATTTTTACATGAGAGCAAAGCTGAGACGTTATAATGCGGGTATCCAAAAAATCAAGTGCTTATATATAATAGTTTCCGAAATATCTACAAAAAACTGCCAATTCCCACTATTGATAAGAAACACACACTTTTTGAGGGTCTGTACATTATATTTATTTGCATTTATAGGTCTTTTCATGAAGATCGTGCTTCATGGGAAAATTCAGAGATAGCTGTTAATTAACTCGGTTTAATCATTTTTTTTTTAACTTAATAAACCTGTCCTCGAGCCATTAACATTGGCACTAGTTTTGTGAAGATGCGATAATATAAACCAGAATTACAGGTGTCCCATTCATTTTGTTAACGATTGTACCAAATTTTTCATGCTAGAATGAATCATTTGATTTTGCATTGAAAAAAGGTTTGGATTAACTGGAAATTGGGAAATTATAACTTTACTAATAATTAGAAGAAAATAAAATACATATTTCCTTATAAGTTTAATTCTTTTTACTCTTCAACAAATTAAAATTCTAGCACTTTTAAAACTCCATTCAAAAAAGAAGAAAAAGGTACTGTTATGCTTGCTTTTGTTTTCTAGGCGAAAACCAATTTTGTTGTCTCTAATCAAGCCAGCTAAGTCAGCAAACACAAACACAACTTATAATATTTGAAAACAACAGGTAAATCCCTTGAAAATATGTGACTACATTGACAGAGCGTTCCATGATTTTTTAAAAAAAACTTTTGGTTTATAACAACTCTGCATTAAAAATATATTAATTATGTTATGCTACTATTTGACAACAAATTTTCAAGAAAATAGTTTATAATTTCACTGCAAAAAAAAAAGATGTTATGATAAAATATTGTCAAGTATTACTATTGTAGTAAAACTTTACCCACACCACATTAGACAATGTATCAATTTTTTATTTCTGAAGTTGCACAGCAATATCAACCTTAATTTTCAGTATAAACAGAAGTTATTGAATCTTGATTATTTAAAGCAAAATAAATTGTCCTTAATTAACAGAAAATACAAGATTACATATTACTTAACACTTAATAAACCAAATGCCATTCCTATTAGAGCAAAATAATTTAGCTTATTATTAAAAGCAATTAGACAATAATAAAATGGTTAAAGATACTTTAATGATATTTAAAAACTGTGTAGCTTTTAAAGTTCATAACTGCATCATAGATGTAAAATTTTTAAGGACGGTGGATTTCTTGGTAACTAAAAAATGGTAGAAAAAGCATAAGAATTACTAAAATAAAATGTTGATTGTCACCATTTACAGAAGATTCCTTAAAGTAAAACACTTCAAAATATATTGATCAAAAATGAAAAGTAACTGATCAATAGAACTCTACATGGGCCTGATCGTTAAAGTTTGGCATTGATTTGAAAATCTTTTTTTTTTCCCCCATTTGGTTATATCAGTGTGCACCAAGACTATTTCGTATTTAACTCTCTAGCAAATAATTTTTTTTTTCTAATTCTTCTGTAAACATCTTCAAAATGAGCAATTTTCACTGCAATAAATTTCATAAATGTGATGAAAAATCAATTTGAACCAAACACACTCACACATTCAATTTGATTAATCTTAAAAATGAAAAGCACTCATTTATTAACTTTCAACTTTATCCTGCCTTCAAACATTAAAAATGCTGATCCCATGCATGTAAAGCTCTTCTGACCAGGCATTTATAAAACAAATTTCTAAAAAGATAAAGCATGGAGATTTTCTTTTAACATTTTATAATTTTACCATCTGCATATAAAGCTGTGCCAAAATGTCAAAACAGGATAAGCATAAGATGATTAAACCCTCCGATTCTTAAGACCATTGGAATAGAATGACCTCAAAATACGGGAACGAACGAGTTCCTCTTTCAAAGATAAGGGAAATTCAGTTCCCCTCAAAAACCACAATGACAGCTGGCACTGTCAGAATTCTAAGAAAACCCCCCTTTTCTCCAAACCCATCTGGGCCAGTCACTCTAGCAAAGAAAGCGGGTGTCGCGGATGTGAAATCAACCACACGTAACGAAAGGGGTGGTGGAGATTTTACAGTGATATTCGGACATTTCGTGATTTCTTATTCTTGAAGGGACGTTTCGGACGTTCCCTTATCGATAGAGATAAAAGAGCTCAGACAAATTGTCAAGGTAAGTCAGGCATATGACAGTAAATCAATTTTACATAGGAACATATACAGTGGTAGCCAAAATTGTGGACACCTTTCGAAATTAGTTTAAGATTTGCAGATTTTTTCGAATAACTCCCGAAAGGATGGATGGATTTTCCTTGAACTTCGCACATGTAAAGAATAGGCTTAAACGCACAATTTACACAGAAGATTTGGCCACAAAGGCAATTAGGGGATTAGTTGCCCTACACATCTGGCTTCTAAGTTATGAAAGGAAAATGACGCTATGTTTCGCACATGAGCAGTAAAAAATAATTTACTACAAATGCTCATATTTCCTCTAATATTCAAAGTATGCACTTCAAATTTTAATATAATGCTTTTCTAACACATTGTCGAGTACTCTGCGAGTTTCGTATAATTTGATTGAAAATTCTACATGCTATAAGCAAAAAACATGTGGGAAAATTTGGGATTTTTTAAGAAAGCCTTTATATCTTCCAGAATATTCATGCTAATTTTACAAAAACGCATGTAAATATTGCGCATATCACGTCATGCAAAAGAATTGATGAATGATGAAAGTAGCAAAACATTATCAGCTTTCTGTGAAGCGAGGCGAGCCAAAATCTCTTTTCATCTTCATAAATTTCTGGTTGGTCCCCTAAATGCCTTCATGACCAAATCTTCAATCAGAGTTCCCACTCTTATTGAGGAAAAAATGTCAAGGACTTTCAAGGACCGTTTTGAAATAATTTAAGGACTGTAAAATTATATATTTTAGACATAAAAAATGTGATATGGAATGACAAATTCAACTGATAAAACTGCATACCAAATTTTATCCATCTACCTACTTTAAGTTTTTGCATTACTGTGTTCACATGAACACAGACTTCCCTGGCTCTATGAAATTAAACAGATTTCATTGCAGAGAAAATCGGTTATTGGTTTTTAAAACAAAATTCTGTTCAAATATACCAGTTGCTTTCAATATATTTTATGATAAATGCAAGACTGTTTTACTCGACGGAGAAATACCCTCTGTAGTTTTTGCTCTGTTGTCAAATTAGGCTGCCTTTGAACATACAAAGAGAGAAAAGATTGATGATTGACAGCATTCCCAAACAAACACCCTTTTTCTGGTGGTGGAATTCTCAAGGCAAAACCAAGCAACAAACTAGTTTTCTCTTCTGTCCCAAAAAATATTCGATGAATATTTTGCTTATTTTTCAAGGACTTTTGAAGGACCCAATAAAAAATCATGTACTTTTCCAGGGCCCTGAGTAAGGCAAATAAATTTCATGGAGTTTTCAAGGACTGTAAGAACCCTGCCAATGCAAATTGTGAGTTTAAGCCTATTCTTTACGTTTGCGAAGTTCAAGGAAAATCAATCCATCTTTTCAGGAGTTATTCGAAAAAATTTGCAAATCTTAAATTGATTTCAAAAGGTTTCCACAATTTTGGCTGCCACTGTATAGTTCCTATGTAAAATTGATTTACTGTCATATGCCTGACAATTTGTCAGGGCTCTTTTATATCACCCTATATTTATCCTGTTTTGATACTTTGGCGCATCTTTTTATGCAGATGGTAAAATTTATACTGATTACTGAAGCTTGTTCAGAGTCCTAGAGATTAAAAATATATATACATATGTATTTTTATTATCATTCATTCTAATATTTTTAACAAAATCATATAAAATATTGTTAACAAAAAATTAACTTATTAGAAACAAGTGTAGATTATATAAAAGTACATAAAAACTTATCAGACTAAAAAAAATATATCCAGAATTGAAATTTACTTACAAGTTTTGAAGTTATATAGTTGCAGGGTTCAACTTCTACCAGGTTCAAAAACTGTTCTTTGCAACTATTTCAGAGGTATGCAATAATTTAATTAATTCCGAAATCAAGTTTTGAATTAATTATTTAAAAGTTAAAATTCAAAACAAAAGGAAAAAAATATTTTTAAAAGGATAGCCAACTGTTCACTTCATTATATTAATCATTTAACCTAATAAGTGCTGCTTTATTAAGAAGATAACTGTGTAGGAAAGGAAAGGATTTGTAAAAGTCTATAGTTAATATGTTAGAAATGGTAACTTACATTGTCTTGGCCATAATTTGGAATGCCATAGTCCCCTATCTGAGGTCCATCTTCCCTTGGTGTTCCTGGACCAGTAGCTGGGGAGTTTTTCATACCTTCCATACCATCTGCTAGAAATGAAGGAAGTATTTATATCTAATTAAAAAATTCTAATATATTTGAAGATTTATAAGAGAGAAGGAAAAAATACCCATCAAAGAAGAGAAATAAACTTTTGCTTTAAATAAAAAATGAATCATAATTAGAATCAGTTACGAATATCTCAAAATTTATATCATATACAAGTAATAAAAACATGATTAAAAATATCCATGTTATTTTAGACAATACGATTTCATAATGGCTAAAGAATTTCAAAGGCAGTATAATTAATCTCTTTTCTAAAAATAAATCTTGACCTTACCTGAAGATATGCCATTCAGAACAGGTGGTCCCATATCAGGACCCATAGGTCCCATAGGGCCGTCAGGACCAGGACCCATTGGAAACTGAAAAATAAAATGTCTAACTAAAACATTTGCAAGTTATTAATCAACTGAAAATAACATAAGGGTAAAATGAGCTCAAAAATCTAAAAACTCTGTACTCATGTACTGCAAATAAACCAAAAAGAAATTCAATCTGATAATCTTTTGTCATAATAGCAGGAGTAATATTTTGATATTAACCCCTTGACTCTTATATAATATATATGGTTTATAAACCACACCCACAGTTAAAGGGTTAAAGAATATTGTTTTTTATGTTATGCACTTCTTGCAACATATTTTACTAGTCTGTCTGTCACAGATGAAGTGTGAATATTTATTTAAAAAATCATTAGCACTCTTGTGAAGACAACCACAAATTAATATTAAATGACACGAAGAAAACACGAACCACCTTAGTATGAGGCAAGTATAAAGTTAAACTGGAATGCATAGATTTTCGGTAGTAATTCGTATTCAGAATATAATGAAAATATCATTAAAATTATAAAAGTAGTTTCTAAATTTGAATTCGATAAAAACTGAAAATACTCGACTCAAAAAGCATTATTAAGTATTTTCTCATACCAATATGTTTGATTCTATATAGAGTATAGATATACTTAATGTGGCATATAACACAACTTGGTAAAGAAATATAACAGAAGATACAGCACTACAAATTACATAATATGAAGACCCAGGCAGGAATGGTGCTAGAGTTTGCCCGATGGGGAGGGGGGTGGCGCACAACCTGCTGTAAGGACAATGAGCGTAATGAAATTGGTCTCAAATTTTTGCCAGATTATTATTTATCAACAACAGTTGAATACCCAGTACAAAAATTTTCCCCGACGGGGCGGGGGGGGGGGGACACAGCATCCCCGACTAGGGGTCCTGGCCCCCCAGTCTCCCCTCTGGTGCCACCCCTGGAACCAGGGGCAGATTTCCCATAGGGCCAACCTAGGCCATAGCTTAGGGGTCAGCCACCAGGGGCGCATGTGCAGAAGAAATAACCAAATATTTACACATTTTTCAGTGTTATTTTCAAAAAGCCATATAAAATGATGTTTCTAAAATACATTAAATATACTAAGTGATACATTTTATGTCTTCTGTGGACCTTACCATCTCTTGCCTTGGAACTTTATTTGCATTGAAACAGATCTGTCTACTTCAATGATCCTTCAAACCTATTCACGGACAAAAGCTCAAACGAAGAAGTTCTATTAGGTATTTCAGAAGATTTCAAGAAATGGAATATTTTTTTTAATTAAAAATTTAATGTGGTTCAAAGATTGTATTAAGTGCTTATATGTTTCAAAAATAAACTATTGTGTATTAAATTGAAAATTATTTATTGACTTGTTTGAGAAGGTAGGGGGTGCAGAATTTATTTTGGCCTAGTTAGTTTAGTTTAGTTACATTAACGTCCCGTTTTGAAGCAACACGAGGGCTATTTTGGGACGGACCTCGTAATTTTGAACCACGGTCAGATGACGAGGAGGACACCTGAGCTGGCACCCTCCTCTCCAAACTTCCACGCCACACCAACGGGAGGACGTTTGACCACTACGTATGATTTAACGTGCAACAGGCTTTGGCCTAGGGCATAGAAATGTGTAAATCCAGTCCTGTGAAGACTAAATGAGATATAATTTTCAAAAAACAATTTTGCATAATTTGATATCTTTATTATTGTTGTTGACCCACAAAAAAATTTAACAAAAAGTCCTAATTTGAATTATATACTATTGAATCATACTGTAAAAAAAAAAAAATCCATTAAAAAAGCCCATAGTTTAATACTTAAAAAAAAAGATGATTGACATATTAAAGTGAAGATGCAATCGTGGCATGGATAGAGCTGGAATTATGAATTTTTATAATTTCTCAAATGAGGAGTTTCTGAACTTGTGAAATGCAAACTCATTGACTTATCAAATTATTTTTTAGAAAAAATATATCAAACACAGATCATATAAATTTAAAACTTTCAGGAAACAAAGTTCAAATGAGAGCACAAACTTCTTGTCTGAGAAAATCATGGAAATGGTGTCATTTCGTGCGCAGCCTAAAAACTAAAGTGTGGATTTGCACAAACCCTCTAAGAACAATAATAGAAAACTATGAAAGGAGTTTCTTTCTCCTTAAATGTTGGCAAGAGTACTAAGAAAGCCAATAAAGTATTTTTATTACAGAAAAGAAAAATATAAAAGCAGAATTTCTCAGAGCTTCTTCTCCCCTCTCCCTGAAAAAGAAAGCAAGCTAAACTTAGAAATTACTTTTCAAATCTTGAGAAACCAAAACAATAAGTAACTTTGTGAAATGAATTAATTAAATTTAATTAATTTAAAAAAATTATATTTTTGCTTCAATGTTGAAATTGTTTGTGTGCATGCATGTATGTGTATTACATTAATATTCTTCATTATTTGGAATTATGCAGAAATTTGGCTCACAGAAGTTTTCAGAGTTTTGAAATTGAGTTGCATTTTCTCTTGTAAGATGATACAACTAGTAGTTCTATAAACAGTAACCCCTCAAAGCCAAGATCTGCTCTTTATCATAGACATTAAATATTTAGCCCCCCCCCCCCCGAATGTGAATTATTTGCACAAGTCTCTGCTTTTACCACTATTAAGAAAATTACAATTAAATGTCTTGCCATTACCAAAATGACTCAAATGTTTTAATGGTGCCAAATTTACCAAACACTGAAACAGCCACCAAACAAAAAAAAATAAATAAATAAATAAAAATCCTTAAATATATACTGATATTTCGTTACGTGAAGTATAGAGCAAACATCTTTAATAATCAGGCAGTGGTTTATCCAATCAATACTTTATTCCAATTTCGATTTATCCATTTTAAAGATAATGTAGATTATATGAACTTAATAGCTATAATAATATCTAAAAGTAAATTCCACTCCATGGCCATGAATGAAACTTGCATGCAAAGGCAGCATGTTAATAGAAAGGAACATTACAACATTGTGGCAACCTTTTATACTCGTTTCGAAAGGGGGAAAACTCCTGCTCGCCAGAGCTGGTTGAATTCGGACTTCTTCCAGTTACAGTGGCAGTTATTTTTATACTAGAGCTTAAGTAGAAATAATTTTATGAATTAAAAGTTAAGAAGCATTTTTAAAACTAGGAACAATTGAAATCATTACATAAATTTGTCATTTTCAATGACTTCAAGGAAATTTCATGCCACATTCGAAGAAAATCGAACAATGCGTTTGCTCGCGATTGCATAACAAACAAATTTACAGACAAAATGCTGAACGCTCAACTTAAAACAGGACCTACTTTTGCTCGGTCAACAATTCTATTTGAAAGCAAATTAAGAATCATCCAAATGACAAACTTTGAAAACAAATGCCACACTTACCCCTGGCATATTACCTCCCGGGACAGGTTTCATCATAGTGTACATTCCATCTGGTCCTGATCCTGAAGAATCTAAAGCATATAGCAATCAATTCTTTTTTTAACAACAATAATTATTTCTTCCCCAAACGAATAGTGATCAGGCAAGAAATAATTA
>BGPR01000809.1:94987-115162 GCA_013235015.1 Araneus ventricosus | reverse complement strand
AGAAAAAGCCAATTAAACTTGTTATTGGCACATGTTTATCATTGGTCATCGTAAATAATAATAATAATAAAAACCTTCTATAATATTAAAGGTACAAATTTGAAATTTTGATACAATAAGTAGAAAGATAAGATCAACAAAATAGGGGATTAAAATAAAAATTGAAATTTTGGCCATTTTTTGGGTAATGCGTTCCCTTAAGTTAAAAAAAAATCACTTTAGACGTGAGTGCGGTTGAAATTCTACATTTGAAAAGGAGATAGTGCAAAGACAACCCACAAATACTTTGGTTTCGAAAAGATTTAACTTTAAGCGACTAACCTTTAACTGTATTAAATAATAAATAATTAATCCCATTTAGCAATGAAATTTGGTCAGTGAGATCACGTGTCAATGTAATTAATCACATTGACCAAACTTCATTGGTAATTATGCAGAATAACCGGTTAATGTGTTAAATTCTCATAAATTATCCACTTTAACCGGCTTACTTGGTTATCCATAATCGTCTGTTATTATGCATAATAACCGATTATCCACATTAACCATAACATATATACTAGTTAAATCACAATAGACGGTTGCTTTTAAACTCCGGACGAGTCCATTTTCGAATTGTCCCCTTTAACAATCAAATTGCCTCCTGTACCTTAACCTTATGTACCTTATCTTACTACTGTGAAAGATCCCCTATTTTCTAATACTGAGGCAATGTCCTTCATTTAATTCTTGCTTTATACAAAACAAATTATCTTATTTGCATAATTAAAACATCGAGTTTTAAAGCTAGGCAACTAATTATTGAAGATGGAATTAGAAATGTGAAGTAAAGAAGATGAGATTGTTGTATCTACCCATACCCTTAAACTCTATCCATAACTCAACATGAAACTATCCAAGAGTAGACTTAATTTCGACTAGTATGAAACACAGAATAAGTTTTTAACTGAATTTGGGTTTGAAATTGAGACTTCTTGCTTTTCATTGCAGCTCAACACTAATGAGTGGACTTTTAAGTCTCTGAAAAATAAAACTGTAGTTTGATGTTTCAGAGCAACTTATATTGATGAGAAGGACTCTTTTCAATCACAATTTTCATCGCCCCCCCCACCACACAATATGTATACATGTATATATGTACACATTATACATGTATACATATTGTGTGGTATATATTATATATGTACACATTATAATGCATACAATAATAATGTATTTTTGTTATTTTGACGTTGAAGGTACACTTCGACCTTCACTACAAACCTTAAAAATTACCAAGAATAAGTAAATTTATTGATATTTTGCAACACCGATCGGCTGCATTGACAAAACCAGAATTGCTCTCTCTTATTATAGCTTATTCTCTATTGCTCTGTCTTACGTCCACCCTTATCGGACATTCTCGTGAGAAGTCCGTCGAGAGGAATCGCCGATAATTATTAATCTTGTTTTCATTTTAGTATTGATAGGTTAATTATTAAATACATTGTGCAGTACTGATACAATCCTATTTATAAGTGTATTATATCAGTGTAAAAGGGTATTTCATTTTTTATTACGTCAGAATGCATTTTGTTTGACTTTCCTTTCAGTAAATTAATCAATTTTTTAATAATATTTTCTTTCTGATACGCTCGCGCCTCCCCATTCAGTGTTATCACGCCCCGCGCCCCACAGGTTGAGAATCGCTGATTTACCTTTAAAAAATACTAAAAGGAAGAATCTCTTCGTCAACAAAATCGCTCAGTTCGGAGTTTTAGTTCTAACTGTAATTTTTTTAAAAAATTGTTTGGTTGCCATTTCTTCACTTTTTTTGAGTACGGGAATAATTATCAAGCCAAAGAAGGTAACACCTGTAAGATAATACACGTAACCTTTTCATGAAAACAGCATTTATGAAGTAAGTGCGAAAGACGGATTCTCAAAACGATGCCGGACCTCCTAATAACTGTGCCTAAATGCTGGCAGTGGAGGAATATATGCATTAAACAATGACTCGTCTGGAGAAAAATGAACTCTATTTCCTAAAGTAATTTCCAAGGAAGTATTTTAACGATGAAAGTGAAATCGTTTTGCTTATTTGCATTTATAAAACATAAATGCAAATAAGCAAAACGATTAAGTTAGCTCGGAAGTTATCCCAAATGTCCTATAGCATAAACCAATATCACTTAAAACCAGAAACATCAGAATTTGAAATTGCTTTTTACATAACATACAATTCACGAAAATGTTCCCAAAAGCCTGCAAAAATTCTTCTTTATTATAAACTCACTCGCGAAAGACCTTCCACAAAACTAAGGATAAAAGATAAGGCACGATGTCTGTCATGTTTTCTGATATCGCCAACTTCGAAACCTTCTGAATCGATTTTCACCGCATAAAATTCAAGAAACGCCGATGGGGGAAGGAGGAGATGGGAAAGGGGTGGATAGGCGTGACGGACTCTTACCATCCAGTTCCAAAAAGCAAATCTAACGACTGTTTCGAGCCGACCGATTGCAGCAACTTTCTCTCTCCCAACAAGAACCGCGTCGTCCCAAGCAGAATCTATCATTTCGAAACACCTTTTCCAGAGGAAGCGATGCAGCAACGAGCAATTAAAATCTCTGGGGACCCATCGAGCCCGCATCCCTTTCCCCGTCCCCACGGAGTCCCCAGTTTTCTTTTCAAGCACCCGACTGGGACTCGTTGCCGATAATTCGCGCACTTCCCGAGAACGTGGGGTCGTTCGTCTGCCTTATGCACTCTCGCACCAAATATCGGATGATAGGGCCAGAGAATAAAGAAGGGTTACTTACGTGACTACGGTCTCGAAAGGTTGGAAATAAGGAGGGAAGGTGAGTAAAAGAATAACGAAACATTTGCAGACGTTCGTGAGGGCGGAAGACGAATCGAATCTAAAAAGTCTCGACAGTGGTAACAAGGGCTCCTACAGCCTGTGTCAGATCAGTCACACAGTTTGATGAATCGATGTTTTAGAGCCTCTGTCAGGGGTCAATAAATGCCAACAAACTGCATCGTTTAGAAGGAATATATATCAAGTAAATGTCCATTATATGGCAGGACTCGACCATTATATAACAGGTTTAAACAGTACAATCTACTTGTATTTGCCCCAAATATATAGCCTAATCCTGAAGGAACATCATTTTTACTTCCTCTTATAGGATGAATACAAGGAGAAATATTGTAATTGTCAAAAATTCGCCATCGAGGTCTTTTGACAAATCTACACGTTTTAGACTTGCCAGAATAAAAAAAAAAGAATGCCTGATAATGCCATGCCTGACTGTTCACACTGTAACTCAAAAATGAAACGAGCTAGATGAATGAAATTCGTCATGTGGTCTTGACACAAAAACTGTAGCTCTGTCTCAAATTTTGGGTTCAGATGGAAGATGTCCAAAATGCGTACTGTAAAATTCTTTCATTTATTCTTTTCACTCTACTATAAAGCTAAACACAAACAGCACCATACTGAGTAACTGTACAAAAATGCCGAGAGGAAAGCATTTCCACAGGGTTTTGAAGTTCCGAGACAAAAATATAACATTCCGTTTCACTTTATAGACACATCAAAACTTTGGCTTAAAAGTTTTAAAACATTAGAAAAAATTAATTAATAATTAAAGAAAATATAAGTATAGCCGGCAATTTATGCGATAACATTTTTGAAAAATAAAAGCTTGGCGCTCTTTTACCAACGTGAAACCATTCTGTGTTTAAATAAAAACATTTAAGAATAATCCAATGCCAGCCAGAAGCACGTTTGTTCACGCAAAAGTGTATCGAACCTCGAGGCTAAATATGTTAAAAATAGGTTGGGGTAAAAATCTTATTATTCTTTCCATGGCATTTTAGAATCTAAAATACATGCGGAAGAATAACCACACAAAAAGTACACGTACATAATTAGACATCCATATGTAGGAAATAAATAAAAATTAAACCATTGAAAAAAAAAAAGAGGTAGGGTGGGGTGGGGGGTTAAAAAATGTGAAAGTTTCCAAAATATTTATGGCACTATTCTCCATTTGATAAGAAGTTTAATGCATGTCGAGATCATAGTAATAGAGTGCAATCTTTCACACTTTTCCCTTGCGAAAATGATAATAAAATATCACTTTGATCTTACCTTGCCATGAAACGAATTCTCCGCTTTCACCTGGAATTAGAATACGTAAAAACGGAATGTTAGTTCAACAAAGCGAGCATGCACAAGACAAAAGAAACAGGTTTGTTAATAACAGCAAGTCATTATCGAAACAAGTCTTGACAGTGTTATAAATTAGTTCAAAGATTTAAGGTAAAGCAAACAGGCTCACGCGGGCCAAGAAGAGTGAGAGATTGCCGAAAGATTGGTTATTTTCATTAGGATCGAAAACCATTAATTGAAATTAAACTCTGAGCTTTACGTTAGAAACAAGAACACAAATTAGTACGTTAGTTATCATAAATATATTTATTTTGACAGATGTTATGTTCGGTAGGAGCTCGACCTTTTGATAAATCGATTTATGTAAATTAAAGGACAAACCTTCTTGCGAGGCTGTAAATATTATAATCAATACGGCATACTAATGAAAACGTTAAGAACCAAAAATTATTCAAAGCAGAGCATGAATTTAAGAGTGAAATCAAACAAAACACGAGAAAGTCGATAAACATAATCAATCATCATTTTCTCGAAATTTACTTTTCCATTTAAATCAAACATCATTACTCGATAATTTCACATGTATTATTCGAAGCATGTTAAAGCCTATTTGAGAAAGGAAGGGAACAGATTTGGTATTTACATTGCTTTAAGAAATGACGAGCCTTAAAAATACATTTCTTCCCACTCGTTGAGTCGCGCTCTTGAAAGTATTTTAATATTCAAAGCGATATTTTGGCGTTGTGGGTGAAAATAAACCCACACATAAGCAGGCGAGAACAACTTCACATATTTACCACATTTATTCTTTAAATCTTCAAGAGATATGTATAACTTTCGAGTCGCATGGTTATTGCTTTAATTCTTTACCATATATGCATCTTATATAACGTCTAAGTAGTCAATAACATTCTTGGTAGTGGTTATAAAGTCCAGGGTCGGATTTATACATTTCTACACCCTAGGTCAAAGCACTTAATTCTGCGCCCCCTGGTGCATTCACCGCAACTATAGAGATAGGTAATGTAAATGCGATGTCAGTTTATTTAATGTGTATGGATATGAGATTTATGTAAATTAAGAGACAAACCTTCTTACGAGGCTGTACGGCATACTAAAATGTTAAGAACCAAAAATTATTCAAAGAAGAGGATGAATTTAAGATTAAAATCAAACAAAACACGAGAAAGTCGATAAACACGGTATCTGGACGTATGTTAAGCATTAAAAAACGGTATTTTATAAGGTCTTTTCAAAATAATACTGAAATTTGTAAATATTTTATTGTGATTTCTTTTATATTTGTGCCCTCCGATTATTGCGCCTTAGGCCAGAGAAATCTGGTCTCGATCAAGTCAAATACAATAATTCCTCTATAATCCGGTTGCCTCAGTAATCCGGGCGAGTGTGAAAGCAAGTTACTGCTTGTCGATGTCAGTGACCTTGGCTCGACGTAAACTGGCTGTTGCTCAGATTTTGTAATATTTAATATATATAGTATAATTTTATGCATTATTTGCCATACTTTGTGCAACAAAGAAACACGCTTGGGTATTAAAATGCGTGTTTTTTTACGCTGAGTTGTGATATCAGCGTTCTCTTTCCGCCTGCGAGGTGGATTACAAAATTTACATGGCGCACTTTACATTTATCTTTTCTTTTATGGATGTTTAACAAATCATGGAGAGCCAATAAAACAGTTATTGATTGCATATCAACCTCATGCTTGCATTTCAACAATAATTCCCATATAATATTGATTTGCGTCTTTCAAGTCAAAATTAGCTGTAATGATTAAGATTCGGCGTACTTGCGATAACGTTTGTGCTTTCTTTGCATTCTTTTACTTTTGGGTATCACATGTCTAAAATAAGAAACCATATAAATTCTAGGCAATGAAAAGAATGGAAATTATATCTCGCTATAATAAAATCGTTGAAACTGATGAATTTATAGTGTGAATTTGTATTTATAGGTTGATATTCATGGATTTCATGTAATCATTTTTTTAAAAAAAATCAACAGAAAAGAAAACCAGTCCTTAAAGAGTCAACTCTAAAAGGGCACACATTTTTTTCTTTGGACAATAAAAGCCATTTTTCAGAGCCAAATAAATTCTTCACGAGTTCCATTTGCCGAAGATCCAGGCAATGCACACACACGCGAACCGAGATGCATTTCGCAATAAAAACCTTCACAGGGCAATAAATAAACCATCCGCAGGTGAGGGGGACGAGGAAATGCTTTCTTTGCAGAAGTTAAAAGCGAACAAGCGAAAGCACCACTTCAACACACTTAGTTCCGGGAGGGTGCGAGCGGGTTGACATTAAACTGCTGGCGTGGAACGCGGCAAAACAAGAGGCTTCATTCAGCATGGAAATTTAATTAAGCCAAACGACCACCAGACAGTTGCCATGATCAGATAGCGAAAAGCAGCACAACAGGGCAAAATGGCAGTAATGTGCGGTGGGATGCCAAAGAGGGACCTCTCACCATCCTGCCTGCCGAAGAAGCGGGGGAAAAAATAGTAAAACCTCTCCTGAAGACATTTGAGATAATGGCTTCATCCGAGTCCAGGGGTAATAACCCGTTACCGGAGGCATTTCGCCAGTTGATAGCTTCTGACGCTGGGGGATCTGCCTCTTGCTCAAAAGGCGGCTCCTCTGGTCAATGCGTGGCAATGGATGTCTTTTAGGGGAAGTCCCTGGGCGAGATGGAACGTGCCGCTATGCCCGTGGAATAATACTGCCGACGAGTGAAAATTAAAATGGCCGCCGAATATTCAGGCGCCCGACTACTGCTAATGCTTCTTCTTCTGGCCTGATTAGAATGCGGAATGGGATGGCTCCGGATAAATCATTTCGAATTCCCTGGAAGATATCGTCGTTTGCAGCCAATCTCCGAAAGTAAGATGTGCAGAGGAAAGGAAGGGAGAAATACGCTTGGAACAACGAGCGGCATCTGGGTGTTTCTGAAATGCGTAATGGGATGCTGTGCAGGTATCACTGGGCAATTTCAGACTTCAATTTTTGAGAAAGGGAGAGGACGTTATGATTCATCAATAAGTTGATGTTTAGTACAGAGTTTTGTGGAGCAAAATAATCAATTTTGATCAGAATCACGTCAAGAACGGAGAGAATACATAATAAAACGAATAAGAGAGGTTTTGATAAGAAAACAAAAGAACGGTGTTTTGTGTTATAATGGCGAATAAATCAAAGTTTTGAATAATTTATAAATATAGGGTGAACTTGGTTAAGTTATATCGTGAGGCTATTTCCCAGCAAGTGGACTTTCAAAGGAACCGTGACAATTTTTTTTTCACTTACATTATATTAATTAAGAAATTATTTAAATCTGTCATGTTATTATTAGGGTGAAAAATCTTATTAAATTTTAGATAATGAAATAATACAGTAAACCTATATGTTAAACGTGTTAATTATTAAAAATAGGTTAACTCCTCTAGGAAAAGCTCTAAATTATAGGCAAGGTATTAGTACGGTTATTGTCAGTCTAAATGCTTCATTTGACACTAATTTAGTTGCGTAAGATCTAGTGTTAGTATTTATAAACCACTTTAATAAGACGAATTTATAATTTTGGTCATTAATGTATGCAGTCATTAAAAGTAGACTAAATCGAGCAACTTTCAAAAAGCAAGAAAATCTAGCAAAAGTAAGCAACGGCTAGGGCTGCAGCCTTACCTTGCCTGGAGGGATCCATACCACTTGGCATCATTGGCTGTCCTGGAACATTACCAGGCGCCTGAAAAAAAACCGAAAGAATTCATTAGGGGACACAAAGATTTCCTGTAATGAAAGAATATATTATAACAAATAGAATATAATACAATAATTCTGAAAGAAAAAAAAATTTAAAAAATTGATTCCAATGAATTTGTAGGATTCCATCAAAGCCCCTTTCCCAGATCGAAGCAAAAAGCAGAGTGGTTATTTATTTACCTATTCGTATGACAAACACTAGAAAATAATGACCCGCGGCTTTTTTTCAGGTCCAGTAAACATGACCCAATGAAGCATTTTTGTCACGCACTGCGAAGGGTGACGTTTATTAATAGTTGGATGGTCATTGTTCACGAACATGAAGGACGTTAGCAGGCTGCTGATGGACGCAGAAACTCGGCAAAATAAATAGTAAATGTCGTACAGAATTCATTTTTCTCCCAGCGCCTAATTTATCGGAGAAAGCAAACAGCACAACCGCAGTGAACAAGGGTATATGGAATGGTCTGCTTTTATGTTTGGGGAGAAAATGCTCTTAGATATGAAAACAAATATCAGTGTGGGAACAGTACATTAAAGTTCTCTTTTAGTAAGTAATAAATAACTATACTCTATTTTTTTTGTTAGCAACTTCTCTTTTTTTTTTTTTTTAAATGCTGAAGCCGATAAATAAACTGCAAAAATTTTCCGTTATACAAACGATACTGCCACAGAAAGTTTTCCATACATAAACTTTGTTAAAGTACTTTCCAACGGAAATAATTTTCGGAAAAATTACCATATCAGTAGCCTTGTGTCATAGCAACTACCTAATATAAAATTCTGCAATTTATTTTTACTAAAACCTTGTTAAAACACAAGATATTTCAAACACTAACATGTGACGATCCAATCATGATAATTATCGTGAGAGTTGACTGTATTACTATTTTTCAAATAAATAGACAAATGTACACCAAATAAAGGAAACCCTTGTCTTGTTTCAATCATTTAATTAAAAAAAAAAGAAAAACAATCTTTAATTCAACTCTACAGCATATTGTTTTCCAAAAGAGAAAAACAGGTATCTTTTAAATACAATTAGCAAATTCAAGGTTTAAAATTGATTGACCAACGCGCGCAAATTTCAGAATCAATACAATCTTATGCGGTGTGCCCCCCCCCCTATTTTACAGTACATACGTTAATTTCGTCAGCAAAAAATTCGATTTAGTCTTACGAAATTAATTCACTTTCTCCAAAATATTACGCACACAAGCAAATTAAAAGAACGCACAAAACTGCAACAAATAAAAGCACCCACAACAACAGAAAGATATACTTAATATCAATGTTTTTTTCAATATGAAGGATAAACCATTACTCGCGCCATAGCACTGCGAGACGTTAAACAGCATTACTTCATTGTTAGAGAACCTAAATTTCAGTAATTTTAAATTTAAAATAGTAACTGTCCTTCTAATTTCAAATTTAATAACTCTAAAATAGTGAAATAAAATTTGCTATCGATTGATATAAAATTTATCCCGCCATGATCAATAGTTCCCGAGAAATTTTAAATTATATTAATCCTATATTTCAAATTAATTTCCGTTTTTTAATAGAAAGAAGTAAATTACGTCAGTGGTATATATCATGCGCGTGATACAGTTTGGACGCCACGATGCATCTGATTATTTATTGCAATCGTGACGATATAATTTGATAATATTTTTTGGCAACGTTCGACAAGCAAAGAAGTGCTTTGTATTGATTAGAATTTCCAAAAAGAATTCCTTTGAAATTTTAACTTTTGACTTACGTTTGACAAGCTGAGAATTTCATGCTTATTGAATTATAATAAAATTGTTAAACACCGAAAAATACTTCACACGGAATGTTGTTTACCAAGAGGTTTTTGAATAAAGAAATATGTAAATAAAAAATATTTCCTGTCATAAAACATATGTTTATATTATTTGTTTTTCATCAATGTTAAACATTTCTCTCGCATATATATCTATTTAAACAATCTCTCGAATGAAGAGGCAATTTGCACCCGTCATACCATGACGGGTGATTTTCTAGTATAAGTACAGACAGGATATTAAAAAACAAACAATGCATTCATTATGTAGCATTCACTGAGCAGATGTCTATACCAGTAGTTAAACCAGTTTAAGGCCTAAAAGTTTCAGTAAATGAGGAAAAATTATTAGTCCATACATGGATCAGACTAAGATCATTAGATAGTGAAGGATTGCATTATAATTTATTCTACATCGGGGGAAAATTAAATGAAAAGAAAAAAAAGTTTTCCTTCACTTCATTACGAGTAGATCATTTAGAAAATATTCCAGTGCACGCTTTATATTCAGCAGAAATCCACTTGACTGCGGGACACTTTTAAAGTTGCCGACTACACGTAGAAATCCAGCGCTGCGAGATTCTCATTTCCTACGCAGCGTAGCAGACGTTCAATTAAACGAAATGCACAGAAATCCTTTGACATCCCACATAATTTAAGTCCAACAGAGCTCTCACAGTATCGTGAAATGAAGCAACGCACATTTACTGCAAGGATACTATGCCTGCAGCGTAACAAGTTTTACAGTTTCGTTGCGTGAGACCGGCCGATTTAATTTGCTTCTAATGAGAAACTAGTAGGGCCAATGGCCATGGCGACAGGGGCATAGATGTCTCGTGAACCAGGTTTTTTTGGGGGGAAGGGGAGGGGAAAGCTGCGAGGGGAAAATATTAGTGCTATTTTTTCACTTTTTAAAGTCAAATAGAAAAATATTATATCCTGGAAACCATTTACACCTACTGTGCCACTGGTAGGGACAGGGCCGTCCAATCCAACGGGCTAACCAGGCTGTGTAGCTCAGGGGCGCTATTCATCCAAGGGCACCTAAAAATTTGCTATATTGATTTTGTTTTAATTTTGAATAAATTTTTTTATTTAATTATAATATTAAAAATCAGGGGTGATTGTGGCTTCATGAAAAAATAACCTGAAATTTTAGCAGTAAAATTATGTGTAGGGAGCGGATATGTATTCATTCATTACGGCGCATATTCAACTTTTGCATGCAATTTTTAATATGCTTTTTTCACATAAGAAATTGATTGAATTTATTTTGTCTTAATTCATGAATTTCCAATAACATTCTATAACACACATGAAAAGAAACCATCAAAATTGATAACAAAGCAATATTAAAAATATAAGATTTTGTATGAATAGCATTAACGAATATATACATATAAATTCTTGTTGGACCATTTTTAAGTGAGGTAGATATTCTTAGTTACGATATGGCATTTTCTAAAAAATTCATTTGTGGATTGACTCAGCATAATCCAAAGTAAACAACAAGAATATATGAAAAAAAAAAATTCTGCTAAACCTAAACTTTTTCCCCTGGCTTTTCATATTTCTTATAAAAAATGTTTCATATTACTACAAAAACAATTACTCACGAAATGATTTTTTTTAAGAAAGTGGAAATTAAAATCGAAATAAAAATCGGAGTTTTCCGTAGTATGGATTATAATTTGTGTAGTCTGTAGTGGAAGCCGAAATTGCGTAGAAACTACGGAAAATCCGTAGTAGTTTGAGTCTTTGGCACTCTTAAGTTTAAAAAAATAGATTTATCAGAAAATACCGGAATTCCGGTATAATACCGGAACACAATCATTCCTGAAATATGTTAAATGCAAAAACATGATCAGGGTTTGTAACTAAACAGCCATCGATTTTGTAATGTTACATCAACGTTTTATTTTATTCTTTTAATTTAAATGCATATTTCTCAATCAATGAATTCCATAATTTTAAAAATGTTAAATAAACTTCAGAGTGTTATTATATATTATTATTATATTTATTTAAATATTAAGTATATGATTGTAATTTTGCATCCAATAAATATAGAAGAGAATTGAAAAACTACTTTTTATATAATGAAAGCTTTAAAATTAATCACGTGTACGATCAGGGGTGGCGGAAGCCAGCTTGTAAGGCGTTAATCAGAAAACATGCGACTTTTCCCCTCAATTACAGTAAATCACCGCTTATACGTTTCTCATTTATACGTCATTTAATCCCAATCCCGTTTCGTTCGTATTCATTTCAAGGAATAAAGTACTTCGTTTACACGACGCAAAGCTTCGATTATACGTCGTTTTCTCCCCGTTCTAAAATGTGAAAAATTTCCTCCTTTCTAGTATGCGAACTGTGATAAAAATACCATGACTTCGAAATTATTCACAATTGATGCATTAATACAAGAAAAATTGTCCGGTGTTAATTTGAGCGATGATGAAGAAGTTATTGCACTTTTCTTTAAAGACGCGACGGACTCCACTGAAAAACTTCGAACTTTTTTCTTTTTTTCATTGAATGTTTTTCCTCTATTATTTTTGAAAAAACAACAGAGGAAAAACATTCGATGAATTTAATTCGATTCATAACGATGCACTCAATACTCATAGACAATCAGCACGTCTGACGACGGTTAGATTTTCTTAATTAAACGACGTATTCGTATTCGTATAAGATATGCATAATTAGTACTCAACATATGCAATAAAGGTATGATTTTTCTCACTTTTATGATAAATGCTTAATTTTGAAATTTAAATATTGATTTCCTACTGTGTAGTATTATACTAGTACTATTTTAAAAAATTAATACTTTTAAATGAATCTGCATTAGTAGCATTGAATTCGTAATGATCAAAGTTGTTTAGTAAAATTTCGATTTTACGTCTTTTCGTTTATACGTCGTTTTATGTCGATCCCTAGAAAGACGTACAAACGGTTCTTTACTGTATTTTATCTCGTAGGTATTTTCGGCGGGCGAAATGACAGAAATTTCTAGTTTTTGATGGGCGTTCAAATTTGCTGAGACCAGTGGCGAATCCGGGGGGGTGGGGCTATCGGGCTGCACCCCTCAGATCTAAACCAAAATTCTTGATTTTATTTAAAACCAATACAACTTTTTGTTCCTAATTTTAATTTTTAAAAAATAATAATGAAATCGTTATAACATTGCTCTCTGACTTCACAGGCTTGAAAATTGTCCTACTTTTCTAGTCGTTCCACTTGTACTTGTAGCGTTGACGCGGTCAAAAACATTTTTTTTTTGGCTAGTTATTTCATTGCATTTTTTATTAAATTATCGAAAGTATTGTAGTGTTCTTTATGATTCTTATTGTCAGATGAGTGAAGTCTGTAAAATTAAAGTGTTTTGGTTTACATAACCATGAGGTTTGACATTCGTCACTACGATACAAAATTTTTACGACCACAGCCCCCCGCCCCGACCCGAATCCTGGATTCGCCACTATCTGAGACGGCTCTCATCTTTAAGGTCCTGATAAGATGCAGCGGCATAGCCGTCAGGCAGAAGGAGCCCCGGGAACCAGCGCTGGTGTGGAAGGGGGATAAAATAATTTTGCATTCGGGTTTTCAGAGCCAAAGATAAGGGAATAGGGCCAGAGAGATATCGTACCGCGGGAATCATTTACTCCGCTACACCACTGATAAATTACCTACGTACCCTAGCAGAACTCGAGGGACGACCGTATATCGTTAATTATATGCTGAATTTTCGACAGTAATAGTCAAATTATTTCAACAATTTTATTCAGCCAGTAAAACAGAATTCCACGAAAAACCAAAAATTAAATCTAAGAAAACTTCCAGCTTTATTTATTTTCCTACCTGAAATCATGCTCCCTTTTCATACACAAGTAATGCTAAAGCTTTCAAGCAGGAGTTCTGACTGTTTTGGTGTCAGCATAGGACAGTGGCGAATCCGGGGGGGGGGGGGGGCATCGGGCTACAACCCCCCCCCCCAGAGCCATGCCAGAATTCTTGTTATTATTTAAAATCATTAAACTGTTTTTTCTTAATTTCTCTCTTTAAAAAAATAATAAAAACGTTTCAACATTGCTTTCTGGCTTGACAGGCTCGAAAATTTTCCTATTTTTGTAGTCATTCCGCTTGTACTTGTAGCTTTGACGCGGTCGAAGACATTTTTTGGCTAGTTGTTTCATTGCAATTTTTATTAAATTATAGAAAGTATTGTATTGTTCTTTATGATTCTTATTGTCAGGTGAGTAAAGTCTGTAAAGTTGAAGAATTTTGGTTTACTTTAGCCTTGAAGTTTGACATCCATCATCACGATACAAAGGTTTTATGACCTCAGCCCCCTCCAGACCGGAATCCTAGATTCGCCACTGGCATAGGAACATAATCCTAGGTTTTCTTTATCACTTATTAAAACCTTTTTCTTAGCTTATAAGAATTCAATATATATTTATATTGGATTTAAAATATCACATTAACAATTCAGAAATTCATCATATAAAACAAATTATTTAAATGTAACTAAAAAAATGTATAATCATTAATTGCTGTGTAAATTTAATTAACATGCAGTTTATAAAATTCATAAAAAAGTGCATTCTAAACCGACTTATACAGATATTTTCAATAAAAAAAATTAATCTGTTCTAGAATGCATACGACAAAAACCATTTAATTAAATATTTGTATTACTTATTTTAAGCTAGGTCATTAATTAGTCAGGAGAAAGATCATCTAATCAAATATGATGTTTTCTGTAATAAAAATTTATATCTTCATTACGCGCACAGTTAGAAACAGACATTTTCAAACAACTGCTGATGTTATATTAATAATTAATTTTGTTCCATAATCTCTATGATTAGTTACAGAAAGAGAATAAATTTTAAATAAAAAAAAGTTATAATTTTAATATGCAGACGATATTTTTTACAAAGACAAAATAATTTCATAATACTAAAAAAAAGATTCGGCTATTAAAATATTTTCTTTTCATTAATTTATTTTTTTGTTTGGTGACACATTCATTATCACTAAAATTATACAAGTGTAATTCCAAGAATCTACATAGAAAACATTAAGTCGATGATTCACAAGCAGTGTAGACGAGTCTAAAGCAAGAAATCCAATAAAATTATTTTCCCACCATCAAAACCCAGAGCTTTTTCAAATGCTATGTAATCTTGTCATCTTCGATGTGATTTTCTACATACACATCAACTAATAGAGCAGATAATAAAGAAATAATCAGTTAATAAAACAAATTCTCGAAATAAGCGATGCTATTTTCGACAACACCCTGCTTCTACGATAGATTTAATCGCATTTTGAATAAAAAAGGCATAATAATTAGTTGGTACACGTTGAATTTCACATTCTACACACCCACTTACCGCACTCATGAATTTCCTATCGATTAACGATATTTAAAAAAAAAAAAATGTTCTATTCGCACATGCAAACACCTAAAAAAAACTTGCATCATAATTTCTGCAAATGCTCTTCCTTCAAGTGCAGTAATTGTTTTCTAGATCACGCGATGGGAAATTACAGATAATTTTTTTCACGTATTTTTTTCAACCCAGGTTATCACCACTCACAAATTTATTGAAATATGCATCATTTCAGTTGTCGCACAAATGATGTTGTGGGATTGATTCAATTAATTTAGTTGTGGATGTCGTTTTTAAAGCGCACCTGCGCTGATATACACGTGGTTATTTTTTCCCCTCTGCAATCAATAAGAGCAAAATAAATTTGTTACGTTAAAATTCATCTAAATGAAGATCGGGAATATACGCTCCCCCACTTACACATAAGGTTGTCACAACTGGAGTGGTAAAAATTTTTTGTTCCTAAGCGTTATGCAATCTAAAATATTTTACTGTCATAAATAAAATTCCCACAAAATCATCCGAAATCATATTTTTCAATGACGGTAAGTCTCTTTTTTTTTTCAATTCCTACTATTGGTTCACACTCTCCCTATATATATTTATATACCTTGTTCAAATTTTCAATCGTTAATAAAATACTTTTTATTCATCCACTCAAGTTCAAATACATTTTTTAAAACTTGTAGTGGATGACACTTGATGTTAATACAGTTTTTTCAAATATTAATTCATTAATTAAATTTAATTAATTAATTCTAGTTTTATATGGGAGAAAGCATATGTCGCCTTGAGTCGTTTGGTTCGAATTTTTCTCAATAGTTGGAGCTAGGTTTGCCAGCTTCTAGACCAAATGTCCTTTGTTTTTTTCTGGTATGTTCACGAAGGCGTCATTTTTTCATGTATTTTTGTCAGAGGGTAATGTTGATTACTCTCTCTAATGGATATGTTAAAAAAGACTTCATGAAGTTTTTCAATTCCTACTATTAGTTCACGCTCTCCCTATATATATAAGATATTTAGCAGGATATAAATTTAGGAATAAATACCGTCAGTAACGAAGCGTGTAGATCGCTGACCTAAGTAGGAATTGACTTTAAAATTTTTTTTTATATTACTTGTTATGTTTCCCGACGGTAATTTCGGAATATATTCTGCGACGAAAACGCTTTTTCTATTATCTTAATATTTAAAAAAAAAAGTATCTATTCAATGATACCAGTCTGATGGTCGTGCTCGTTTTCCTTTAAAAAAAGAAAATTTTTAATCACATATCATAGATTTTCTACTGCTGTAATGAAATTCAGTCCGTTTACATAGTTTTCATCAATTTTTAGCCGCACATTTCTTCCACGTTTCAAGTTAATGACTTTGGCTTTTCTTCCCATTGTAAGTGTTGTCCGAGTCCAGTTCGGGATGTCCACTTAATAGATGGCGATACTGGCCCGAAATTTTTCCATGGGAGGGAAGGGTGGGTGTGGTCAGCTATAAAGGCGCGCATTGGGAATGGGTGTTTCGCACAGTTAGTCGGATTTATGTTCCGTTTCTCGTTGTCATTTTTCGCAAATTTTACACCAAACAGTTCTTTTACATAATATTTAGCTTCAAAATTTGATTTAATTCGCTGTAATTGAATAAAATATGATTGTAATTAATTAATTATGTGTACGTGGAATAGTAAACATAGTAGCTACTGCATTTAAAATTATATGTTTTTACAAAACAACCATTTTCTAACCTTTATATTGATATAAGGAACAAAAATTGCTCCAATTTTTGATGCATTTTTCTGAGATATAGTTACACATCCACAGTTAAGGGGTTCAAATAATAAAATTAATTTCATTAACAATAAACATTCGCGTAACAGAAACAAAGTACACTTATAGCCAATTACTCATAAGCAAAATCTTAGTCTAGGAGGTTCGGTTACACGTTCACTGCCTGGTCTCTCGGCTTATATCGAGTCGTCACAGTTTACATTACACGGTGGTGCTGCTTTTACTATTACACCTTCCGATTAAAAACTGATACCATTGATTTTGGTGATGCAGACCTATGATTTTAGTGTAGACATATGCTAAATTTCATCTATCTAGATTGTTGAGTTTTTGAGTTATCATGCTCTCATACAACAGGATAAGTCGGGCCAAGGCCAGAACGTCAAATAATAATAATAGTAATATTATTTCCCAGACATCTCTAAAATGTCGACATTCATCAAAATGTTGAGATCGAACTTTCTGAAAATTAGAATATTTTTCCTACGTATACTTTGTACGCGCAGAAAAAAAAAAAAGAAATGAATTTACTTATTTAAAATTTGCATTAAAATATTAATGAATTTATTTTTAGCTTGAATTAAAAAAAAATTGACGAAGGAAGTTGAATAACAAAATTTAAAACGCAGTAATGGCACGCATTAGCCTCCAGTAATTACTTTGAAAAAGAGGGGGAAAGAATTAAGTTTAAAATCCCAAATGATCTCGGAAAGTCGTGTTATTGGAAGGTAATTAGTCGCTACCTCAAATCATCGACAGATACTTTTATCTTTTTGCATAATAATTACCTATTTTTTTTTTAAAAAAATATTTTACGGATTTTTTTGTTGTTGTTGTTGAAATCATTTATCTCAAAGAGATCGTAGAAAAAAAATATTTAAAATAGCCATCAACACAAATGTAGTCTTCTTCATAACGGCCTCTAAATTCATTTGGTGAAAAACACACACAAAAAAAATCATTTCAACTAACTTACGGTAGAATTATTTAAACCAATAAATCTACTTTAAAAAATCCGTCGCCAAGGCACAAAGTGCTTCTTTTGTAACAGTAACATAATCATGTTTTTTTTAACTACGTATTAATACTGTTACGTTAATAGCGTTTGGCAGTCTTTTTTCACCAATCTTGGCTAAAGGAATAAACCTTTATCACAAAAGACCGACAAAGGAATTTTCTTCTAAATGAATTAAAATTTTTGAAAATAATCTTAATGTAATCAACTCACGTAGTATCACAGTCGCAAGTTATCTAAAATTCAACTGTTATCTTACGGTTACTGCTCGTTCTCTTTCCTCCTGCAAGAAGCGCAATGGATTGCAAAAGTGAATCGAATTGGCATCAAGTGAACATGAATGATTCTAATAATCTAGTTGCATTTCGGCAGGAACCAGCATTACCAACTGGCGGGTCATAGGATTAGAAGAGGGACAATTTCCTTCATGCTTTCTGCGCAGCATTTCTAACGTTTACCCGTCTACAAAATATATGTTAATACATTAAGAATACCAACTCAATCAAGTATGTTTAATTAACTCATTCAAATAACAGACTAACTTAACTTAAGGATCGTTGCAATACGGTTTAGTTTAGTTGGAGAAACGTCCCGCTTTGTAGCTGCGAGGGCTATTTTGGTACGGGTCTCGTAACTTTGAACCGTGATCAGATGACGACAACACATGAACCAGCATTGCTCTGTTCTAACTTCCACACCACACTTAGTAGGATGCTTCATCCTGGCGGAGTTAACGCGTGCAAGGCCCATGCGCACAGCAGATATTTAGTGAAATCAGGTCACCGGTCCCTTTCATAAGGCCCTTGGCGTCTTTACGATTTTCGTGAAAAGTGCGTTAATGTATCTACTTATCTTGGCATTTTTAAATCATGGGAACTGTGCGGTTTTTCGGTATCGGTTTATGCGCGTCGTTTTCACCACTTTGATCCATCGATAAAACACATTCTGTGCGCTAACATTATCAAGCTAATTACGGAAGATGATTTGCATCGCACCATCCACTATAATGATCCATGCATGGATCCTATGCAATGGCAAACGGAGCTGGTTCCACCCAATAGACCTTCGAAGTTATTACCTGCGTGGCCACAATAGCAATATCAGCTTATCGCCATAATCTAATATTCATCAAACACTCTCTCACCGCGCGCGAAATAGACGAAATGCAATCTATTGTTTCATACCTTCGACATTCGCTACAATGTACCCGTGATGAATCGTTTTATTTACGGAAGAATGATTACCAAGTACACATCGGGCCGCTCCCTCGGCCGACACCGAAATAGCCGGAGTATCGGCACATTGATCCCTGAAGGGTAATTACAACATTACGTTCCGATCACTCCTAACAGGTTTTCGTAATGAATTAAAGACAGGAAGCGGAGGATGTATGAAGAGCGGTGTTCCCCGTCGCCCCCAAGGCTGTTCACCTCTTCAAGAGGCTCCGAGGAAAGGTCTGGAGAACTCGCCGGGAGATTCAATAAAGGTTAAAACAAATAATTAACACATCCACGCATGGCGGTCACAAGACAACCTGAAGAAATGAAGTGCGGACAACCAAGTTACCAGTTGGGTTCCTCGGAACTACACCTGCGAAAGAGGAATGTCCTGGCTTGATCGGCCCAGTTAGTGAATGGGCGTGTTGGCAATGTTCGGAGATCATTCTCGAATGGATGGTCATCCATTCTACGTTTAGAGCTGCCCATGAAGTTAGACTATGTTGCCGGTTCACGATATGATTTTTTCGCCTCCCCCCGTTCCGTCATCACCATTGGCTTAGCTCGTGTGAAAAACGCGTGGGGCATGGTATTTTTTCTCCCTCAACGTATTTGACCTTAAAAAGTGACACAAACTTATTAATATGACCACTGGCGTAGCGAAGACAAGAGGCGCCTGGGAATAATATGATTTTCTTGTACCCCAGTCGTCATCAGTGGCTCAACAAGCGTAAATGGTGCTCGGGGAATGGTATTATTTTCACGCCCCCTTATCAAATTTTGCTTTAAATAATAGCATAAACGCATACTGTCTCGATTCCAAGGCGCCCGGTGCATCTGTAACCCTCCTTGCCCCCCCCCCCGATCGTTACGTCACTGACAAGAAAGATGGATTTCAAGAATGATCTTTGGGCATCGTCAAAGCACTAGAGCGTAGATTTTTCTCTTGGAAATCGAATTCGTTTTAAACCCTTCTTTGTCGGATTTTTTTCTTTCGAATCTCCAA
>BGPR01000809.1:0-94977 GCA_013235015.1 Araneus ventricosus | reverse complement strand
TAGGAATTGAATAATAATAATCGCGAAATATAACGAGATGTGTAAGTAGCGACGAATTCATTTTTAACGATGCAATATTTCTCTCCGTCGCATGACATGCGAAGTCGACCAAGAAGGGGTTAAGCAATTATAGAATTTAGTATTTCAATTCTACAGCCTTTGAATTTTTTTTCCCCACAAAAAATAAAAGAAATCCGCCAGACAAACAAAGCAGGAAAAATCATGAACATGAGACATTCGTGTGAATTTTAAACTTTTAATTACAAGAAAATTATAACGGCTCCTTTCGGTATTTAACTTAGTACTTTCTGCATCGATTCTTTGTACCTATTTCGATGTTATTATAAGATATTGTTAATCTGTTGTATTTAGTCTTAAACAGTGCGCTTAGAAAATATGTCGCTTTTCAATAAACTACCAATTAAATTGCAAGTATTCGCAATTATGATGTGGAGGTGCAAATATTTCTCAAGCGGTTATTCGCAAATCACACATCGTCACCATAATTATAACGGGGATTCAGATTTTTACTTTTTCGATTTTTTTTTAAATCACTATTTTTATGTCATTTTTTCAAAATTTTACCTTCTCTGCAAACAGCTGAATTCTTGAGATCTAATAGCTGTTGGAATAATTGAACATATTATTTCTTTAGCACCCTTTCATTCATCTACTTTATACTTATTCTTACTACTTCTACTTATAAAAGGTTGGGTCGCCGTCGGCCATGTTTGAATGAAATGCATTTAAGCGACCTTATTTTAAATTCTATATATATCTGTTTGGTATTTTCGTTTTCAGAAATAATCCTTCAATGTGATACCGTTTGAATTATAGTATTCTATTGCGTAATAAAATTATGAGATGACAAAGCCCCTCCGTTATTTTATATACAAAAAAAGCTCTTAAAGAAGAACCCCTAATAAATACTAATAAGTATTTAGAACCAATTTTCAAACTAACCGAAAGAATAAGAAGTTATATAACCAACTAACAACTTGTCGTTGTAGTATTAACTCGCCCATTTTTCGGCGCAACTAAAGAATAAACGAAATAAAATTATTAATAGTAACTAATTTTAGATTCCTAGATAGTTGCCGACTGTCGCTTGAATAAGTAGTTTGGTTTTAGTACTAAAAATAAATAACATTATAGTGAAGATTTCTAAATAGAAAATGTTAGATTATAATTTGTTTGATGCAAGCCTATCAAACCAGCTTCCTATGAAATTAAATAATTTCGTGTTCTCAAGAGGTTCGCAGTCAAATGCAATCTAATACTACTTAATTAATTAAAGTAGACAATGAACATCCTACACAGAATAAACTTAATTAATTTTGCATTGTATATTAAATAACTTCCATTAGCTGTCTCATTCAGTCTTTAAAAGTGTACAAGCTGAAGTAAAACGAAACAAAATTTAAATTTTACTTCGATAGGTTTTCGGATACTTTATTACATTTAGAAACACTTTATAGATTATGATCTAAACAAAAATAAAAGATACATAAGTTAATTTTGGAATTCAAACAGCATCTTCACGCAGAGAAAAGGGCGGAAGTCTCAAAAATACGTAAAAACATAACATGCTCAGTTACGTCTGTCATGTGACCGGAACGTGAGGTGAATTGACTCCACTGAAAGTCCATCATATTTCGTCTTCTACATCTGAACATTGCACCCAATTGAAGGTTTTTAACAGCTCTGTAAATATCTAAGAATGCTGAAATATTTAGTGGATCAACTGTACAGAGAATTAATGAAATAATAATAAAAGCTCTTCTAGATACATCTGCTTTTAGCGCGGAGTCTAGTCTGCAATCCGGCCCTGCAACGATTTAAACTTAAGAATTTATTTACAGCACTTTCTAACACAAGCGAGATTCACACAAAACAACGAAACCTCCTCGTTATTTCCATTTAATATCACGATACGAATTCAACAATCCCTGCAAAATCACTTTGCAGCGCTGTAAATCGGCAGAAAAGCAATAACTGCTGCTAATAATTTAGTTTCCTCGGAGTGCTGTTGTGCATTACCTTTGCGAGAATATATGTATACCCTGGCCTTGGTATTAAGACAGTGGTAGGTGGCCGGCCATAAACACGCGATGTCTATTTCCCGAACCCACCTTATAATTACGATCATTATCGGTTGTTCCGGTCGAATAATAGAATAGGGATGCGTCGTTAGCGGAGAACGATAGATTCGAACGCATAAAACACAGCTCTTATCCATAAATCCACCTATAACCGTAACGGGGCAGAGAAATAAAATTGCGCACTACTAATACAACAAAAGGACAAAAACGGTTCGATATTTAATTTAGCTAATAAACGCCCCGGATGATATTTCCGGGAGAGGGGATCGCAATGGAAAAGCGGGGGATGGATTTTACTTTTGAGAAAAGAAAAAAAAAGAAAGGAGAAAATTTATGAGCGAATTAAAATTAAAGCGAAATATTCGTTCCAATTTCGTCGAAGATGAGGCGGGCTCCGGGGTGTGGGGCAGAGAGGGGGTTCAGTCAAAAATCATAAAGTAAATTACTACAAACAGAAACGTTAAAAGCGTATCGAAAATATAAATGACGGCAATAACTGGTTTTGAAAAGGGAAAAAGAAATTGGGCGGTATCGTTTCTATCAGGAGACATCCATAACGAGGCCGTTCAGTAATTTAACTTTTACACACACAGAGATGAAAGATGGGGCTCGAAATGGGGGGCGGACGATGAGCGTTAAAGAATGGATGGATTTTTGACTGATGAAAAAGATTATTACGAGTCGAATGGAATGGGGGAGGAAAAGTCGCGTGTATTCGACGGAAGCGTGTGTGATCGATTTTGTGTGCTTTACGACGAAGGGGGCGTTGTACGTTATTCAGTAAACAGGTGTTATTTTTTTCACAATGTAACATTGTGGTTGACGCATTGAAGTGTCAGCTGTGAGCGGGGCGATGAATGGAATACCATGCCGAGAGAAAATAATTCTGCAGCATTTGTAAACAGACTTATAACTTATTTACTGTATTAAGATCGATCCGAAGTGATGATATTCGGTATTGAACCGTTCCTGCAATACCTCGCAAACGTGCAGAAGAATGTTACTTTAAGCCCAAATCTCGTCTTGCCGCGTTTCGTGTTAGGACAGCACAAATGATGAGTGGAAAAAGGGAAGAAGGCATAGATATTAAAAACTGAAAAGATAACTACACGCAATTTCTTATTGGCCCTTTCTCACCACGGAAAATAATTTAATCTATGGTTTAATAGTATATAGATCACTGGCTACTGGAAAAAAATCGAAATGATCGCCAAAGACAGGACTTTAAAACACACTACTCTACATGTGAGAAACACGCATTACGTACGATGTCTATATACATACACTCTTCAAACCAAATTGAAACAGGAAAGACTTTGGACAAGATTCGCAAAATATAATAAGGCAATAAAATTCACATCTCGTGGCAATTCGAGAACCGATTCTCACATATTTTTTAATTATATATAAATGAATCCATTGAAGATTCTTTTCTCACCGATACTCTTTCTCTTTTTTTAAAAGCAAAATAAAACCCTTTTTGCTTATACACATATGTGCCCAGTACCATAATTAGTTATAATACACGGGACTGCGGAAAATGAATATACAGGTTTTAAATGATCTTAAGAGCTCCAGAAATATTCAGATGACTAAAGATAATTCCTTGCTCAAAAGGCCCGATAAGCAAATTATAGTAAAGGAATAATTTACAGCGCGACTAAGGACTAAAAAGAAATAAAATTTGCGTCTCGTATTTAACCATCTCGCCTTGCTTCCAAGAAGCAACTCGTACAAATGAATGCCAAAAAAAGCACGCCGGAATTCCAATAACATTGTTTTCTAAACAGGAGACACCGATTTAAACTCTTGAACATGCAATAGCCAATATGATGACAACTGCCAACTATCATAAGATCACGCACTCTTATTCTCGGTTAGAAACGTTTCGTTACGACTGTTTCAATGTAGCTAATAACTCCTCTAAGCATGCAATGAACGGCATCAAAATATCCATTAACCAGGTTCTTCTCACACATTCACAAGAAATCCGAGCACGGAGCACCTTGGTTTTTCATCAACAATCCTCTGGTGCAAGCTCTTCGGGGTTAAAAGTTACGTTATGGAAGTGTACGATGCGAATGTAAAAAAAACCTGAACACGAAATTTCACAATATTCAAATCAGGTTCACTTTCGATAGAAAGAGAGTGACGGAGTGAACAGCGGTTGCAAAATGGTTAAAACAGAAGCCGCAAAATTTAGAAGTCTAAAATATATGCCTGTGTAATTCATTCCAACAGCCGTGATTTTATTGACAGCATGTTGCCCATCGAGTTCCTGCAAGAGATTGGACGACTTGCGAGATTTATTAGCAAAAACGAAGAACTTTGCAGCATCTCCATAATCGAAAATCACTTTCTCCAATTCAATAGTTACCCACCTTAAACGAAATACTACAAAACCGTTTGCCTCCACTAGAGATTTTCTAATGGAGTGTTTATTTTATATAAGACTGACTTTTTTCTCCTGGAAGTTTCAGCGGACGTAATTTATTTTCACCCCCACGACATTTGCGGATACTGATTTGCAAATGTTTGCAATTGACATTAGCAGTAACTATTTTTTAAAAAATCATAATAATGTTTTTAGGCTGGATACTATCTGTGAACTGCGTGACGAGACATGCACGATGCAAAAATCGTTCAAAACGTTCTAAAGAGAAGACCATTGGACTTAGAGCGACCAAATTTGGTAGTAAGAGCTCACTCAGAAAGCATTTTTAATGTAGAACTACGTTCCTCCCATTGGGGTCTCAGGAAGGAATTTGATTCACACGCCAAAACGCCACAAAAAACGTTGTATGAGAGATACTCTATATCTCGGTAACTACATATGTTAAAAGCATAACTAACGTCTTATTTTAGAGATAAAGGATAACAACAGAAGTTACAGAAAAGTTTGAAAATCGGAATTGTAGTTCAGCAACTAGCGAGTCGCAAAGTTGGGCAAAAATACGCGTGAATTGGTGATGTCACACGCATGATGTGCGGATGGGAAGCTGTCTTTTTGAAACAGCCGCTGATATTACTCGCGAGTAAAGTAGTCCTACGCCTTTAAAATCAGCGGCTGTTTGAAAAAGACAGCCTCTCGTCATTTTTTAAAAAATTTTAATTAGATTTTTCATTAAAAATAAATGGAAATGCTAACGTTTTCCCTCAACAATTTTGGAGTATGTTATAGCACAAACGCCATTTGAACACCACTTTAAAATTCATAAAATTAGATTTTCAGCCATCCGAATTCTATTTCTGTACAATTTTTTCTCTCATTTTAACAAAATTTTCAAAATGTTTAAAATTATATCCTGCAAAAATGCTTTTTATTGTTTTAGCTACTGCAAACGCGTTGTGCTATAAGTAAGAGCAAATTTTTAAAAATAATGTAAAGATAGGCGAATCAAGTTTAAAACATTATCACGCTATACGATGTTTCTGACTAAAAGTTCAAATCTCCTTTATTTATTTTTTAGTATCCTTTTCGCACCTTCTATTGAATCCATTTTGTAGTCCAGAATTGATCTTAGGCCAAATATATTTGTTTTAAGCCTCCATGCCAACAGGTAACTTTTTTTTTCAACTGTAGAGCCCCAGATATGGCTTCCTACACTGATACCGAATCTCCACGCTTCTAGGTACAGGGACATGGAGTAGCCTTAAAGTATCCGGCAAGATAACGTATTGCAAAAACCTTTCTAACACTTCGGTCAAATAGGACACGCAAACTGACAGTCAGAAGACAAATTTTCATTAATAATAACCCACACAGTCAACACTGCAGCTGAAACAAGACTCCCCAACGTAATTGCAAAGAGGACACCCAATGCCTAAAAACGGGGAGGGGTCGCGGGAACTCTAGCGTCCATTTCGCTTCTCACGTGAGCGAGCGAGCAAGAGGATCCGGGCACGCAAAATTTCGCGCAAACTGTCACCCTCCTGCCCAATTTATATCGTTCGAAGGGGTTGACGCTGTCAGGAGAACGTCATTAATAGCCAGCACCCGTGGCAATGACAAGGAAAGGGATAGGGCTCTCTGGCCATCGATATATTATTACGATGGCACCTGGAAAGGGAAGGTTTTTCACTATCGTGATGAAAAATGTCCCGTTTTTCCTGGGTAAAAATTTATCAGATAAAGCGCTGGATCGTGGCGGGTTATATCGCTCGAGTGTGCAGTGGAGGGAGTATAAATTATAGCTGTCAAGATATTTGTCAATAACGTTAGAATTGTGGTATCAGAAATGAAATATAAGATTAAACATACGCATTTTATAGTATCTTTCTGTACGTACAAATATAATAAATACCAAATAAGATTTGACAAGGAATTGAATTATTATTTTTCAATAAGACTGTTCGTATTTGTTAATAAGATATTTTAAGGGCAGTCAACAAGGCTGACGATTTAACATTAAATACTGGCTCGCATAATATATCAAGGCAAACAACAAAGATACATAGTAAAAAGGGCACAATTATTTTTTTTCCTCCCAAAGTAAAGACTGATATAGTTATTTTCATCTTTGTCTGACAAATTAAGTGCAATTACTAAAGACGGTTTATTTTCCTTTCATAGAAACAAACATGTTATATTTTTGACTTAATTTCAAATTGAAATTATTATAATTTGAATGAAAAAAATATAACAGTTACCTAAGTTTTGAAATTTCGAATATATTTTATATATCAAGATTTTACCACTTTAAAACCTTTTTATTGACGTAAACAAAGTAAAAATTTCAAAAAATCTACAAGCACGAGAAAGTACAGTTTATTTTTAAAGCATCGCTCTAGACTTAAATGTCTAATTGCAAATATTTTGTCTTTCTATAAATTAAATTATACATGAAATCAGTCAGTAAAAAGAATTATGCTTGATCAGCCGAATCTCGAATAAAGCTTCATAAATTCCAAAATTATTTATCTTTTAAATATAAATAATTATTTGATCTTATACCGAATTGAATTATACAGTGTATTTCCACAAATAAAATTGTCCAGTCCATCCAGTTATACATTACAGTATGGGTTAAAAAAACACAAGCAATCAAGGAACCAACCATAAAAAAAAATCAACATGCTAAATGTAACTTTATTATAAAGTTCTAAAAATCCATTCCGCGTTCCCATTTTCTTGCAGATGATTTAAATAGAACTTGATTTATTATATTACTAAATCATATAATTAGGCAAGTGAAAATATAGAAGAAAATACTTAATTTTTTTTCAATTAATTGAATTTATTATTTTATTTTGTATCCACTGTTTGTATAAACTCACAATGGAAACCTTCATTCCATTCGTATACTCTTACACTAGAGTATAAGAATGAAACGAAGAAATAAACAGTAAATAAAATTGGCAAAAATAGACTCACGTTGAATTCCACCTGTTGCGGCATCCGCACACCTGGTCCTCTGGGCCCTCCAGGATACCTGGGACCGGGGCCTATGAAGCTCTGGAACAAAAACAGAACATAAGAACAGTTCCACATAATAATCCAAACATATATTTCATTTTCTGCATCTACAATTAAATTATTTAAACAAATCTGCATGAAAAAGCAGATCAAGAGCAGGCGGGCAAGTCAGTAGATGATTTCAATAAAAAATCTCAGACGGGCTATAGTGTACAGAGACATTATTAGCACACTTATTAGTATAGCAGTTATCATTATTAAAAAAAAAAAAAAAAAAAATCAGATTTTAGTTTAACATTACAATGCATTGTTTAAAATATTTTTTTAAAAAAAAACCCATACTACGTATCCGCTATTATTTAATCAGAATGAAAATATTTGTTAATTACCAGTACTTTATTAGTCAAGATGAGAGTAACCGAGTATGAATAAGAAAACATTTTAAAATAAAACATCATAAGAACTTAAACTAAAATTTGATTCAAACTCAGCAGGAAAGCAGAGTTAATTCACACGATTGAATATATTTCATCATATTCAGATTCAAGGTATTTTGCAAGGATGAATGAAGCACAGACTTAATGTTATACTGCAGCATAACTATAATCATTCAAACACCATCACTGTCAAATTAAGTAAATATAAGTATTAATGCAATTAATAATGGATATTTTCTGCAAATAATATGTTTCTACAAATGTTCATTATGAAAAAAACATCACTTGTATGTAACAAATATAGTTTAATTATTATATTTAAAATTAAATTAGTTCACCAATTTAATATATTGTGCGGATTCGTAATAAAAATTGTCGTCTGTGGAATATAAGTCAAACGATTGAACTGTGTGATGCCTAATGTTGAAACAAATGACTTGTTTTTGCTGCAAACGAATAATATACAATAAGGCGCGACAGCAACCGCTGATACAAAACGCCATTTCCCACACGCCAAAAGAACGGAACACAATTCAAAACCTTCCACAAAGAAAACGAAAACCGAAGCGTGCAAAACAATTCCACCATGCGCATCCACCTCTCCGGTCCAAACATGTTTGTCCACGAAATAAAATGCGAGATTTAATGCTCTTAAGGCTCACAATCTCAACCATCTATTCACAGGCACTCTCATATATCCATTTTCCCCTTCCAGCTACGCAAAGAAAAGTGAAGGGGGGGGGGAGTCATAATAATAATAACTGATAGTTTCGAAGAAGGACACGCCAATACGGCAGAACAAAAGGTCGGTGATATTAATGGACAAGAGAGCTCTTTTCATCGTCATCTTCTTCCAAGTAACACAACCCAGGAGATAAAAATAAAACAAAAAACAGAATCGAAACCCCCTCCTTCCCTCCCCTCCGAAGAAAAGAATCCAAAGAATTAAGATCGTAATCGTGTGAGGTACTTATGAATGCTGGCCCATTGCTGTCAGAGCACAATGCAGCAAGGACAAGCGATTAATCACAGGGGAGGACATATTTTCTCCCGTTTGCCCACCCGTAGAGCCTCAAGCCACAGCTAACAGCTAGGGCCATTAACTAACAGGTTTCTCTCGATTATAATCTCTGAAACACCCTCTTTCGAAAAGAATGAAGGGAAAAAGTTGGATTCTTCCCTTAAAATAAGTCACATAAAAGAATTAGAGTACTGGTATGGTCAATTAACTATTTTTTTTTTATTTTAATGGTTTGATGGCATGCATCAACTCAAAAGAGTCATAAGGAGCTAATGTATGAAGCCTCCGCTCGAAAAATTTGCAGTTTTATTGTACCTACCATTTTAGATTTTCCATTAACTTCTTTTGTGAAAATACTTCAAGGTAAAATTAGAACCATCGAAAATCAAAAGTTGATACAATAATCGATTATGCTAATTTGCGAAAATGCTATGTGCTGAGCTTGTTAGTCCTTAATATTGTCCGTCCGTGTAACTTTTGTTAAATATGAGTATTGCATAGTCTTTCTTGGACCGTGGGCAAGTATTTAAAGCGCGCGCATCCCTCTTCCTCTATGGTTTTATTCTTGCTCATAAACGGCCTCGGTGGCGGTGGTAAGGTTTCAGTTTCCGAAACTTCCAGATGACCGTCGAAGGACTAACGTCTTCCCGCTGGTGTGGCAGCTGGAAGTTTGAAGAAAGGGTGCTGGCTCACGTGTCGGCCTGTTCATTTGACCACGGTTCAAAATTTCTAGGTCCGTCCCCAAATAGTCCTCGTGTTGCTTCAAAACGCGGAGTTAATATAATAAAAATTAGTTAGTTCATTGAAACATACACAAGTCGGACTCGCGCAGTGCTGCAGTCGCAAAATAAGCATTGCCGGGAAGCTGAAATGCAGTACCGGAACGCTCTAGCCTGGGTGACAAAAATCGGGCTGTTTAAGGATTTTTTCACAATTTTTTCTTATTTATTTCTCTTAAAAAAAAAAAAAATAGTTGTGCCGGAACGCCTCCTGGATTCGGAGCTAATTGCCATGTGTTCGAGGCAAAATTATTTTAGACTGTGGAGTTGCGACCCCCAGTGGGCGTACTCTGATAAAATAATGGGTCGAAAAGACCCTCGAACGATCTTCTTCTTTCAGTCTTTAATATTTTTAAACAAAAATAGTTCAGAAAATTATTTTGACATACAAGATTTCATTAAAATTTTCTCGACAGACAGGACCCGATTTTTTTTCATTTACCATTAACTAATGCTTCATTTTCTTAATTATTTTCACTTTGGGGTAGCGTGTTGAAAAGCTTTTGTTTCAGAATATAAGAAAAGTATCGCTCTCGCGCGTAATACATTTCCCACGCTTTTAAAAATATCTGTAAAAATTATGACACTTTTCCCGTATCTTTCAGCACCTTTGCAAAAAATGTATATAAAAGTCGAAACGGATTTATTTTTATGTTCCTAGAATTGCCGACTGAATAGAGAGGAAAATATTTTAAATTCTTATCAAACTTCAAATCCAAGGCCAATGCAGAACGCAGAGCTCGGCTGCCTCTCTTCTATTAATTCTCCAATTTCAGAGACGATGAGAATACATGTAAAGCTGATTAACCAGTAATCCCCCCTCCCCTTCATTATATTACTTACACTTAAAGTGCGCGCACTGATTCACAAAAACAGGAGCGGAGATACAAATTAACATGCGTTCTGTTTGAAACGTAGACGAACTAAATTCAAGTCATCCATTACATTTTTGTCTAGCCCACTAAAGGGCTTTCAGAAACAACCAGAGAAACTTGTTGCGATAAAAGATAAAATCACGATTGATTGATTTGTCACAGGATCTACATATCTGACAGAGGAAGTAATTAAACTGCTTACATAAATCAGCCGGTACCTCAAGACTGATCTCCAAGAAGACATTTCGCAAGAACTGCTAATAAGCAAGACTGCCGCAAATGACATATTAAAGTTGTCAAATGATGAAGGCGAAATCTTAAAAGTAAGGAAAAAAGGGGCATTTTGGATTAAATTCATCGCATGACACGCGCTGCAGTGAATTTTAATCGCTGATTAAGAGCTGCTACTGAAAAAGAAAACACGTAGACGCATCTCATCAGCAGTATTAAGCATACCTTTACATGTTCGGAAAATGTTTACCGTCGCAGAAAATGGTGGGAATCTGACATACCAGAAACTAGTTTTATTTCCTTTTGATTGCTCAGTGAATTTTGATTCCTTTTCAGCAGCTTTATTCATGAGAATTCAATGAAGGTATTCGTTTCCGTGTCGTCTGAGGTACGCTTTCATTTCCTTGTATGTCGAAGAACACAGTTTGGTTACGTTCTGCTGATGAAATTTGAAAGGCCTGGTTTATATTGCTACACATACTGAAGGCATATAGTCTGATATTCATAGCTACAGACCAAATAGACAAGATTCTTTTAGTTTGTTATTCTATTTATATGTTACCGCAGAAAGTATATCGACGAAATACGAAAGTCTACTATTAATCTGAATTTGCACCCTATCTTCTTCTTACGGTAATTGAAGCCAATATTACAAAACAACATAGGTAAAAGAAAAGAAGCAATATTCTAACTATTTCCAAACTATATCCCATGAAAGTACTAAATGTAAAAAGGATAATAACTTGTAACTTGATGCAGCTACACAGAAAAACTTTTTTTTCATTTGAATTTTAAAAAACAAACATTGGTATATATGATAAAATAAGACCACAGAAGTAAAAAACATAGCAAATGAGCACAATAATAATAATAAATCGATGCTACAAACAAAATATATTTATTCAAAAACACCTGGACCTCCTGAATTATTGTGCTATTTCATTACTCTGGTACAACCTTTGTGTGTAATATACGTTCTGGCAGCAAGCATGCTACTGTTCTCTACTTTTAACTTGAAAGCTTTCTAAATACATAAAATAGCAGATTACGTTATAGTCAGCGTACTAAAATGAACACAGACCAGTTAATAGTTGAAAGGCACAATAATAACGAACAAAGTTAAGAAAAGAGGAAAAAATAAAATGGCTCAAATATTTGCCAACTGGCTTTCACCACGCTACCGCACATAATAAAACGCAGCTTTTGGACATCCGATAACCCAATACGAGTTTCAGTGGCACAATGCCTTCCCTTTTCTTCTGAAACAAACATAACTCGTGTAGCAGAGTTTCGCCATCGTCCTACTTCCCAGAACAACATCCTTAAGCCCAAGATGCGACCTCCCGATAAAACGCGGCAACTTCCCCATAATGACTCCATCCAGGAAATCCGCGAGGCCCCGGCACACAAGAACAATTACA
Organism: Araneus ventricosus; assembly: GCA_013235015.1. Taxonomy (NCBI): domain Eukaryota; kingdom Metazoa; phylum Arthropoda; class Arachnida; order Araneae; family Araneidae; genus Araneus; species Araneus ventricosus. The sequence goes on along the minus strand of BGPR01000809.1, from coordinate 82,695 downwards.
CCCAAAACTCCGGGACAGCGGCAAATGGGTCGGAAGGAATCTCCCACCCTCAAGACAGCGGTTTAATGCGCATTTTTAATCCAGGTCTCTCTCATAATTAAATAAACCCTTCTGTGACGCCCGGCCGCATGTCATTAATCTACCCCCGCGGTGGGGATAGAAATTCGAGATGGTACCCCCGAACAAATTCTTGGTCTCGTAATTATTCGGTCCCCGTCGCCCTGTTAATGGAATGAGACAGCTTATAATAACTGCCTCCTCGCTCTATTCACCCCGTTCCTTACTTACGTAAGATCCCACTCAGTCAATTATGTTTTGAAATGAGAGATGGTGGATAGCTGCCGCTAATGCACCTATCGCTCGAGCCGGGGCGATATGCGGTTGTCATTTACCCCGAGTAACTGGATATCCAAGAAGTGGGAGCCGGAATTTATTTTTCGCGTCAACAGAGGAGCCCGGAAAATGGGCTTCAGCACCTCGGTCGGAGGAAAGAGTAATGAGGCCCCGGTGCGTGCCTGCGGTGTTTGCACCGCGATAGGAACGCAAGAAAGGACGAGGAGCGTCTCTGAAATTTTTATATGGTATTACGTTCTAAAAGGGACTTGAGTACCGCGATACGGGAATTTTAACCCGTTGCGCATATATGTAGCAAAAATATTTGGCACAAGATGTAGTAAATTAAAACTTTAAATTATAAATTCAATTATTATTTTTATTTATTTATTTATATTCACATGTTTAAATTGTGCTCAAAAATAATTGTCAATTCCTACTATTTTCTTTATATTAACTGAGCGTAATGAAGCTCTATGTTGTAATGTCACTTTTCCAGCATTGCATTTGAGTTCGCGTAGTCTATTTACAATACGAAGCAGAAAATGTAGTCTGTAGTAGAGGAAGGTGTAAATAACTCTTCGCATTTATACTCAGAACTATTATTTACTACTCAGTGGCGGATCGTCAGCTTAGAAACAAGGAGGGCTGCAAAAAATTAATTAATTAAAAGGCTTACTTTATCTTTAAGTAGGTCAAATTTTTTTATTCCAAAGCCAGATAGAAAATTTCCTGCTTTTCAAACAAATTAAATAACTAGCGTATGACATTTACTACTAGTTTTATTAACAGAAAGTTAAGCAAATGTTTATGTGACGATTCTGCTGACGAAAAAAACAGTCAGAGCTCCACATACACTCTCCTACTCGCCCAGTTCACTCGATAACACTCTTCTAAAAATGAATATCTTCTTCAAAAGGAATCTAGCCTTCTATCAAAAGAAATCGAATATTCAATGAACCAGATGCGTTTCTGTCGAACCGAAACCAAAACCCATAAACAGCTAATGAGATTGCCACTTTGTGTGGGAGTGAGATAAATAAAGAAAAAGAAATTAAAAAGAGCGTCTCTTTCTCGTTCGATTGACTCTGTGCCTGCCAGAGCTGTTCAGTCCCGCCCAAGTTGAAGGCAGAAAGAGTTGCTTTTTCCCTCCGGATTTTCTGTGCAGTGAACGGATTTCGGGGAGGCAGCTCAGAATTGGGCCTCTCTTCGTTTGGATTCATTTTATGCCTTTTTTTCAATTTTTATTACTTTTTTGCATTTTCGTACTCTGAGAGTGGAAGCAAATAAGATTGAAAACGAAAAATACAAGTTTAAAAACTAATTTCAGGGAGTGCCGCAGCTCTGCAGCCCTAATGGCCGAGCCGCCACTGTTACTACTAAAGACAAAGGTTTTCAACCAAGGCACGGCGACTAAGAACCACAGTATCTATATAGTAAACACAAATTCAGCACTTTTGAAGAGTGAACTATACCTCACTAACATAACACAAACAAGTAACCAAACATATGTACAGACATCTGAAAAAAGAGATATGCCAAATCATATCACAACCCTATATTTGTTTTGATATCATTAGATAAAAGAATGACGATATTCAAATTTTTTTATTAAAAAATTTGTTAAATGTATGATGGCTAAGTTAGAAATTTTCAAGGCAAGATTTTCAACCAAATTTTTGTACTAAATTTTACGAACAGAGGAGAATAAAAAGCTGCCACCATTCTGCTTTACAGGATTTATTATAACATAAAATATTTATCGAAATAATCGCAAAGTTTAAAAAGATGAGAAAATTTTTCTCGTACAACAAAATTTCTGCTCCTACGATTAGACGAATTAGATATCAACTGATTGGACATTTTCTGGTTAGAGATTTATAACAATCATACGATTCCACAATCTGCAATTATAATACTTTCTTACGTAATCTTTTGTATCAAGTTCAACGTGCGCAAATACAAAATAATTCTTCTTTTGAAGTTTCCACGAAACACTAACTGATCACTTTTCAAAGGTATCATAGTTCTGAAATCCAAAACGATCTTTGACGTTCGAAACTGAATGCATATTCGGTAAATTCAAGATCATAAAATAAAAACGAACCTTTTGAGAAACGAATTAGAAATCAAATACAAGCAACTCAAAATCTTATAAAATTTTAATAAGAAGACAAATATTAAACGAAATCACAGAGCAGAAGTTTCTTAATGGAATTCTTCGGAAAAGAAAAAAATTAAGATTGCTTCAGGAGTAAATTTTTTTAATATTATTATCAAAAATAGAATGATAAAAAAAAATCTGATTTCTCATTTCTAGTTCGAAAATAAATAGATTCGTTTGTAAATGCACTCACGCTAGATTTAAAAACTAAATAACAATGATAAAAGTTTTTCTTGAAAGAAACCATAAGTAAAATTTTTGTTACGTCCACTCCGCACTTTCTTTCTTTTTTAATTCCACAACAAATAATGAAATTGTAGATGCTTTACGAATTCGAATTTCGAAAAAAAATAACGAAAGATAATAAATAAAATGAAAAGAAAGAACAAAGCCAACCTAGCCATCTGGCAAAGATGAGTTAATTTCTATTCCTCCGGGACCGTTAGCTTCCTAAAACCATTTCCACTTCCCCAAGTATAAATTTCAATTTTGACCCAACGAAAACAAATAAAATGCAGGAAAAAACTGAACGTAAAAATAGATCACCAATATATTTATGCGACTCACGGATACGCGAAATGTGAACTATAAATCAGCAACTAAAATGCACAAAGTGAGAGTAAAGAAAAAAATATAAATAAATAACCCTTCATTTTTCACAAGGCATAACCGCGCGCATAACAAACATCGCCTCCGAAAAAAAAAGAAAGTATAAAAATACTTTTTTTTTCTGGCGTGTAGTTTCGCATTTCACTGTCAGAGCGAAAGATACACTATGTTATTATTCCACTCAGTAACGACGAAGCGCCATCTATGGCTCACCGGAGAAAACTCGAACGAAAGGCAGCAAGTTGTTGACAGAATTCGGTTGGACTTCGATCCCGACAGTTGGGGTGAGCAGATTGGTTGCGATTTTTATCGCTTATTCGAGTTTTTCTCTGCTGGATTTGCGTTATCTGCACTAGAGATTCTGGTGTTTTTCACGTATACTCAACAGATTCTTCCTTTAGAGGAGGTGTTTCTTAATTCCGAGCGAATTATTTTGTGAGAATTATTAAAGAAGAAAACGTGCTGCGATTAGTAAAGAAGTAATTAAATGTCGCGCAACTGTTGATAATTACGTGTAAGAGGAAACTGATTAGATTTCTGCGAGATAGTGATTACTGCTTACTTAGAAACTGGATTTGATGTCATTTTCAGATTTTAAGCAACTTTTTTAAGCTACAAGTAAGTGCGCTCGTTTCAGTAAATGTGTTCATTTATATCAGACATCAAAAATTTAACGTTTGCAAACAGAAATATTATAATGTAAATTAACATTTGAGAATGAAAAAATAATCATGCGATTACCGAGAAGCTGGTATGCTGGAATTCGGAATGGTACTTAAGAGATGCAAAGAGAGTTTAAATATCTGCGGGATTAATTTTTGTTTGCGTTTTCAGTTTCGGTTTCACATGCGCGTAAACTTGTTTCAGCTGACGAAGCGAAACCAGTGCCGTTCAAGTGTGAAACACCTGCTTAACATGTGCAATTTTCGTGACACTTTTAATCTTGTGGGAAAATGCGACCAGCATAAAGTGCCAACATGTGTGGATTACATTCTCCTGATATATTAAGCTTTTTCTTTGTGGATTACACGAAATTCTGGAAGTGGCTGTTCCAGTTTCCAAACGGGGTAAGTCAATATTTAATTTTTTCGATTTCATTTCAGTTTAGTCGAATTGATACATAGTTTTTGTCTATTATCATGTAAACTGTGAGAACCATTAGATTTATAAAGCCCATTATCAAATAATATTATAAGACTTATTTTGCAGTTAATGATATCTATGGTAAAAACAACTTTTTATGTCGATGTAACTTACAAAAACGTAGATAAAAAAAACGATTAACGCCTAATTAATTCACTTAAGAAGCTATTTTAGATCATAATCTCTTAATTAGTACAAGATTAGTATAATTATAACATTTTATTTAATGCAATAGAATAATTTATATTATAAACAATCGCAAAAAAACACCGTTTCTTATCCTAAAGTTGCAGTATTTCTTCAGTTATATTTAAGTGGGAGGGGAGGGGGGAAAGGATCCGAAATAAAAAATTATATATTGTTATAGAATGAATAAAATTAAAACGACTTTTAACAATTTCAGATCAATTGAGCAGAAACAATTAAATCCGAAAACTATTAAGAAATTCCACATAATTATATATTATACAAATTACAAAAAAAAAATCGGATTAAATTTATAAAAGCAGATTTTATTCTGAATAATACTAATTCAAATTTAGAGGCGTAGCAGAGAATGGTTGCGAAATAAGTTTGTGCCTTTTCTTTCTTTTTTTTTTTTAAATAAAACTAATTCAATGCTTGGTTGCGAGATTTTTTGCTGTTCTTTGAGAAGTCTTTAAATACCATCACCAGTTTTATGATTATGGTATTAAAACAGAATACATTTTCTGAATACTTATGTTTATAAGTGTTCTCTATAAACCCTAAATTTGTTGAGTATTTTGATGTGGTTTCAAATTATTCTTTATAGAATTATATTCATTATCCCACAAATTGCTTATGAGTTTTGAAACGGAAGTGATTTCATTAGCGATTCATGACATTTAACGCATTAAGCAAACGATTCTTTATCTCACTCTCGGTAAATAAAATTCTAATCACGTTAGTGTGGTATGTTTTCAAACTGTTGGTGAGTTTTGGCGAAAGACCGCGTAAATCAACAGCTGCTGCAGATAAAATAAGAATTACGGAGAGGGGAAAAAAGAATAATAAAAAAAAAGGAAGCAGAAAAAAAAGGGATAATTTCTAGCTGATAAAACATTGAGATAAGAGAAGCAGATGCTGAGCTGTGCGTTACTGAAGTGCACTTTTTTATTCTAAAGCGAAGGGCTTATTCGTGATAATGTCAACAAAACCTCGCGCGTGACTGGGTCGTTGTCAGCGCCCCCTGTGGGCGGTATCAGATCCTAACGGATTACAAGTGTTTCCGGTCATTATGTTACCCCATGAACGGTAACTTCGCGCATTGTTGTTTTAGCGATTTCTTTGAAATATCAAATCGGCGAGTTTTCTTAGAACAATTGTTAGACTCTTCTTGATATCATTTTAACGTTTCAATCAAAACAGCAGCGAAACTTTCAAAAAGTTTACTTTTATTTTGCAAGCACGTGTTCAGGTCACAGTCCCTCTGAGGCACATGTACATGAAATCATGATTAAGGGATTTATTTCAAATTCAATTTCCGGTCACTTTTTGTTATCATATACATCTCTCCGCAGTTTTAAGAACTATGGAATAATATTTTTCTTAGCATTAAAGGAATTATGGGATTATAAAAAAATGCATATTAATTAACTTGATTTTTTTATATTTTAATTTCTTTTTTTAAAAAAATTGTTCTATGTTACCCTTTTCTCTGTGTGCTGAGTTGTATTTTTGAGTCCTTTTTTGTGGACTATGCATGGAAAAAAGGAGGGTTGATTTACAAAAAGTTCAACAAATTTGCAATCCATGTGCAATCTTAATATAAATAAAAGTCATTGTGGGTATGTATGTATGTGGCTATGTTCCACATCTCCTCCTAAACCAATGGACGGTTTTCAACCAAATTTTGTACACTTATTATTTAAGACAAGGGGTGATGGGGTGAAAGGGTCACAACACTTATGAACTTTTCAAAGTCCAAAAGTTAATTAAACAGGCAGTTAATTAGAAATTAACCGAAACCGTTTTTCCGCCGTAACTTCGGAGCAAATTGTCCGACAAAAAATATTTTTATACCATCTTAAAGTTCAAATTTTTACCTTTTTGATGATACCAATTTTATTTCTGTGACATTTTCCCTTCGATTGTTATTAATTTTTAAAAACGTGCAGACGATTTTGAAATAACGAAGATTTATAGCTACTCCGTTGCTAGGCAACAGTTAGACTTTGAACTAATTCACCTTTTTTTCTGTGTGTTTAAGTGTGTCTGTCTGTTTGTTACGCATTTACGGCAAAACTACCAAACCGATTTGGATGAAAATTGGCAGAGTTGTAGCTTGAAACCCAGGAACGGACATAGGGTAGGTGACATCATGTTAAATTCATTATTTTTGATTACAGATAATTAAATAATTAACAAGCGATTTGCGATGAAGATTACTACTTTATTTTTCAATCAACTGTCACGTGATCCTTCAGAAAAGTGCAAGCATTTGAAATAACTTATTTTTAAAGTCAAGCATCACGTGACCTTTCTGAGAAAAGAAATAAATAATTAATTTGTGGAATAATAACTGAAAAATAGACGCCAGGACAGAAAACCAATGATAGATATGATATAGTTTCAAGAGTTTTTGGATTAAAATTTAAAAAATAGAGTTATTTATAACTAAAGGAAAATATCGTTCAATGTTTACTTAAAATAAGAGCCTAATTTAGTGGATAGCTTGCCAAAATAATTCTTTATCCCTCTTTTTATCGACATCCACGATTTGTTTGGCTGTTAAATTTGTAACCAAACGATTTGGATAATCACTAGCGGTTAAATTCTAAACCAAACGATTTAGCTAATTGCAATAGTTCCATTTCGAATTTTAATGCTTTAAGAGCTTTTTTCAACCGATTTAAAAAGAAAAGATTGCATAACACAACGTTTGTTTGAAAGAACCGATTCGAACTTGGCGCTTGATACAGTTGCCAAATAGATTTGGCGATTGCTAGAGTGAACAGTGGGGAATTTGGGACTTTTTAAAAATTGTTCACAGTACAAAGGAACTGATAAGCAAGGTTTATCCTTCCCTATAAGCTAATAAGAGGAATAGAGATTGTTTGTTGATTGGGTAATTTTGGCACTGACCAAAGAAAGTTTAGGTCAGATAAATAAAAAAAAAAATGCTTCACAAATGGAGGAATGTATTACAGAATCATCTATCTGTGGATACGGTAATGGGCAATAACAAGTAAAATCATATCCTGTAGAGTTCTTCAACCCCATAGAATTTTCAGGGATACCTTCCGACAAGCTGAGATTAAAATTCGGTGTGCAGAACTATTCATACGTAACCTCGATGTACCGAGACTGCGCAATGGCACACGGTTTCAAATTACACACTTAGGACAAGTAGTACTAGCTACTGATATGACTGGCATAGCGAGAAGTGAGAGTGCTAAATTCTACGCATTCCGATAATACCGAAGGATTTACCATCCCAGTTCAAAAAGTAGCAATTCCCTTTAAAATTAGCATTTGCCATGCTCAGGGTCAGACACTCAGAGAGGCAGGCGCACAATTGGAAAAAGCATATTTTTTCCGTTGGTAACTATGTGTGGCATGTTCGCGTGTGTGCACAAAAACGCGAAACAAAAAACGTCGTATACAAAAGTGTGTTATCATATATAAACAATTTATCTAACTGTAACAGCAGACACATATACAGTACACACCTGTTAGTCGTCCAATTATTATCAACCATCAGAACTTTTAATTTCCCCTTTCTACATATAACGAAACATTTACATTCTTGAATTTTAAAAAAGTAACAATTCAAATTCTTCGCGCACGAAGTCGCGGGTAACAGCTAGTTATATATAACCGCGCTTTTGCGCATGCGCCGGGCGGAGTTACTTTCCCCTCATATGACACCCCTTTCCGGTGTAAAATCGTCCAAAAGTCTCGGAATCCGTTGCTGATGGCCAGGAAGTGAAAAATTTTTAAGTTCTATTTACACTACAGAATACTTTATATTGTTTCTGTATTAAAATTATTTACTTATTTATTAAAAATCAATAAAGATATTAAAAATTTTAAATTATAATTCTTTTCACTTTGTTTATTAAAATTACTTATCGTCCTGTTACTGTTAAACTGTTAATTATTGAAAATAAATCTTGACTGCCATTTTTAGTTTAACAAGTGCCGTCAGCTTCTAATAGGCCAAGTTCCACTATATTCAATCCTTTAGAGTCGAAAGTCGCCATTCTAGACGGTGCATCATTTTGATGTTTCTTGATTCCGATGGATGACCCGCAGAATAATTTTTCAGGAAAAATGAAGTTACAGAAGTATATTTCTTACGTTTCGAAGCAATAAAACGATCCCTAGTGATAAGTGAAAAAATATACATCTGCAAAGGAATGACCAAAAGATTAAAATTTTAAAAATAAAAATTTCAATGTCGAACATCAGTGCATTTGCATTTTGGTGATGGCCCCCAAAATTCAGACAGCTATAGTACTGAATAACTTTTATTCGTCCCTGATTTTTCATCCCTTTCGTGAAGTTAAAGAGGATTTTATTCCTTTGTCTTAGGCGAACAGTTTGTCCTATTGCTGCTGTAGCCAGCAGTTTAGGAACATAGTATTAGTTTCGTGCTAAACTTTAACTAGTGGCTTTGTTCCGCTCCTATTTAGACAATAGATACTTTATTAGATGACTGAAACACGTAATAATGCTGAGTTTCGAATCTTAAATCGCCATTCCATTTTGTTACCCAACATATTGGTTGGAAAAAAACCCCATATATTAACCGAAGTTTTATCGATTTTAAATGACCCAATGTTTATTATTGTTATTATATTATAAGAAAACTTACGGTTGAAAAATGCTTAGTGAAAAAAGTGGTGCATCAACTTGCGGTAAATTTCCGTTACGACCTTGACGGACTTCTAATAATACTTGTAAATGTTACTGAAATTATTATATTTATTTTTAAACTAACCATCGCCATTTGGAAAGTTGATGATTGGTGACCATGACCATTAAGTGTCGCAATCCTCAATGAGTGATCGCAGAACTGTCTCGCTGAATTTGGCAATGAAAAACCAAGTCATACGATAAGTAACCATTAATATAACGACCATTAGCAAATAATAACTATTCATGTTGATTGCTACATCTTTATGGAAAAGGAAAGCGCTGACAGGAACCCATTATGATACTGAATTTCTGTTTTCAATAGCTCATAGCTTTTCAATATAGCTCAGTTAAATAACATAATAATGCATACGTCATTTAACAATTTGAAAACTTTTGTTTCTGAACCTTAAGATCAAGATCACAGAGGAGGGGGGGGGGGGGGTTAGGTCGTGGAAACGTTATCATCCAGGTGCTTCTTTCACATTAATATTTTGCAAACAATTATATTTTATTCACCTTCATATTCATCATTAAATAAAAATGTATTTTTCTTTCTTGTCCTCCTACTTAATTGGAATTCCGACTTTTAAAACTTTTTGGATATTGGAAAAAAATTAAGAAGCCTTACTTGAAGAGAGTGCATGGTTCTCCGATGAATATACTGGATTCATATATTTTTTGTCATGTACATGTTTCTAATATTTTAGAAAAGCCACAATTTTCTATTTCATTGAATACTGAGCAAGCGAAGCTGTAAGCGAAGTACCCCAAAAGATAATAGGTTTCCCTGAGAAGAGAGCAATTTTATTCGTAATCATCATATCTGATGGCTATAATAATTCTTTTCATGTACAGGATATCCGATTACTATCAACAATAATAACTACGTCTTATAAATGTCAGAATTAATACACCTCCATAAAAACCAGGCGAACATCGATCGCATTTGCAACCAGATAACTTAATGGCAAAGAAATCTTAATTCAGCGTGGGATACGAGTTCCTCTCAGTCCTGAAAAACAAAAGCATAAAAAATTCCGGTGAGCTATATGGGCCTTAGCCGCAAATATTAAAATGATCTCATCGTAACTGAAGAAATAAAATATGTTATAAAAGTAACTAATGTTTGTTGCATGTAACTAAATTTCTATCAATTTCGTATCGTTGTTGTTTTTAACAGAATCCATCAAATGGCAAATATCGTTGGGTTAATTTTTCTTATCTGTTGAACAAAATATAACAGATATAGCTATCTCACTTTCAAGTACAGGCGGTATTTGGAAAAAAGTGAGGGGATAAAATTTGATCACTTGTATTTTAACACCTATAGTTCCGATAACATGGTTCTTTTGGACCTGCTTCTTTCAAACGGCCCTTCGTTCATTTCGTTATCTTAAAAATCGAGAAACACTTACCAAAATATGTCTCGCGGCAAAACCTTTCAAATTAAGAGTTTTTGAACCAAGGGCAAATTTTGATCGGCATCATTTGCACAAAATTTTTTTCTCGAAGCACATATCAACGCACGTAGAAAAATTAATAAGAGAAATTTCAATTACGAATAACCTCAAATGATTTTACTAAACAAATTTATTTGGCAAACTTTTACCAAAATGCTTTAAATTCGAGATTTTTTAAAAAAAAAAAAAACGCAATTTTAACATCAAAATAATACAGCCCAAGTTTTTGTCCTGAACTCACTTACGGAGGGAAGAATTCTTCACCGAAAAGTAACAACCAGAAAAGTCTGTTTCGTCTCAGTTAAGCCACAAACCGTGAGAGCGAGGGTGCAAGTTTCAGTTTCAAAAATTAATCTTGTTTGCTCAGCTTAATCTAGTTGTCGAGTTTCGTGCAAATTTCCCGTCGTTTATTCTCGCCATTTGCGGCACTTTCAAAATGGAGAAACGCCGGCGAACGTTTTCAGGTGCTCGCATTCCTAATAAAAATGCTACTTTACTGCTACTGAGAAAGGGGGGGAGGAAGGCAGCAGCAGCAGCGGGCGCTACGAAAAATGCAGGTGCCGCTGAGTTCTGAAATGAAAAATGAACCGCATCAACTCGCTGTCCCAAGGCCGCGTTATGAAGTAGGCTTTCAAAGATGTCACTGGCGGCGGTCGCCCGTTAAGAGTTGAATTAATCGTCGGTGGCAAAAGTCATTTAAATTGATTTTCGTTTCACCCTCTCTGAAAATAATCCGTTTAGGGTTTTCGGAAGTCGGACCTTCGCCTCGATTGTTTGGGGGGACGCGATTTATATTCTGGCCGTCATTAACGTGACTGGAAAGGTGAAGGAAGAAGAGGGTTATTTTACTTTGTTTTTGCAGGGATTATTCTAGTGTGGGACTTCGGTTCGATAGGATTCCGATCAATCATTTCCAAAAGTGGTGCGACAGTTGAAGTTCGAATATGAATTCAATCATCATTACCTTTATGGAAAATTAAATGTGAAAGTCTAGAATTTCTTACTTATTGAAATGAGAAACGTACAGACTAACCTTCTCTGAATTTTGCTATTTCTAAACCTGTCCTGACACATGGCCTTTATTTTTAATTGATTGAATCCGTCGGAATGAAAAACAGATTTTGTTTAGTTTTAGTTAAACTTTGTTAGAGTTATTTACATTAACGGGCAAATTTGAGACCTACAGTGGTCAAAGATTCTGGTCCTTTGAACAATTTTAACTTTAAATACATAGTTACAAATGGAAATAAGCATGTTTATGGAACAATAATTAATATGAAAAAATTAGAATAAAGCAAGTGTAACCTATTTTCTGCGACCCCAAAATTACGACAGCCCATTTCGAATGCGGACCAAAGCCCTGACTTTCATCAAAAGTGTTGCGTATTTGGTAAAAACCTGTCTTTACTTGCAGTTAAAATTGAGTTAATATGCTACTCGAAATACTATAATAATCTAACATTTAGTATCGATTTAGTATCGCTGCGCAGTAAAGAAATCACCCATTAGCGCCCGAGGATCGAAACCAGACATTTCCACCTTTTCACATTCCTCAACCCGTAGTTTACATATTTATTCCCCCCGTGAATAATAATCAGAGAGGGCACGTTCCCATGAAAAGAATCGAAGGACACATCGACAAGTGACGGAACCTGGACACCTGTTATTAGACGAGGACACCGAAAGGGAAACTAATTAGGAAGCGGGGCCGATGCACTCCACCCGGGGCACTAACTCACTTGGGTGCATTAAAGCAAACAAGATTCGTCCGGCTGGATCCCTCATTAATCTAAATGTCTGTCCGCGTTGTTCCGCATTCGTGCCGGGGATCACCCGCCGAGTTCTGGCCGCAGTGAATTAAGGGGCGCATATCAAAGCCCCGGTTGCGTGAGCGGCCTTCCCGCGGGAATAAATGTGGCGTCTTGGCTTGAGCAATCTACTTAGGGCGCCGCGAAATAATATGGCTCTGCGAGAGACGTTTCCATCTTAATTCAGGACAGTCCTCGCCCCCAACTCTAGAAATATTTCTCATTAATTTCATACGCTCTCTGTTCCACAGAGGCCATCTCGGCGTGGAAGAATTTTTATTCGTAAATGCAGAGCTAGGTTGCAACAAATTCATGAATTTTTAAATGTTAATTTCTCCCAAATGAACTTCAGAGTGCTTTGCAAGTTATCATAGGTTCCCTATAATCACTGAAAAACATTTTTATGGGTGTGAATTTCGATGGTGAATATGTCCAACGGTAGCAATGAATTTCTGACTAGTTGAAACAACACACTGTATGCATGAACTTGCTGTGTTTTCGAGTCTTAGATTTTCCTCTAAGCTATAAAAATCGCAGAATTACTGAGATGTTATTAAACAAAAAAAATCTTGCACAGCTTTTTTTTTTTTAAGAGCTAGGTACATCTGACATTGCGTTGCCATCTCAGTTGCCAACATTTCTCAGAAAGACTTCGCATGACGCTACTGAACCATGAATTCTCGAACTTTCAAAAACCCTCCCCTTCCCCCAAGTATAATTTTTAAGTTCAGTTTAAAATGGGAAAAGGATGATCGTTTCCTTGGAATAGTATCGAAAAAGCCGCTGCATTTTATAATTGTGGTTAATGATAAATTTTAATTCATCAGGTATACGAGGAAAGAAAATTCAGATACCGTATAAATTTACCCAGTCCATTCTTATTTTGTTTCAAACTCCGAGGAGAATTGCCTTAAGTATCGGCTGATTCGCCACTGATTGTCTAGCTGCTCTTAAAAACAACTCTCTTTCACCTACTAGATGTCGGATTTTGTTCCTACAGATAAGCATCAGTGCAAGGCTTTCGTTCTTCTTTGTAAGAAGGCTGCAAGAAATACTGTTTCTGCGTGTGACACACATTCATGGACGCAGAATAACGGGATTAGATGACAGGGTAGAGGAAGACAAAAAAGAAAAGAAAAATCTCGCAGGCAGAAGAAGAGACAAAGGGAAACCGTTCCCCCTAACGGCTGACTGGAATATCAGGAGTCGAAGAAGTAACAAGTGGCCCGAAGACACTACGGTGACAGAGGCAGCAGGGAGAGAAAGGAACATCTCTCCTATTTCTTCGGAATCAAAAGCAAAACAAAAAGGGGATGCCATTTCTCTTGCGCCCATGTCCAGAAAAGAAAATGGCTCTCTTCCTTCTCTCTCCCCGAGGCAAATGCCACTCTGCGCACAAAGTTCAATCAGGCATGTCACACGGTATTACTCATGTTCGGACGGTCAGGGCCGTCGTTTTCTGGAGGACTGTCATGCCTCGTATCTCACGGTACATCGGCCTGCTGCTGCTTTACTTTTTGATGTGCCGTTATAAGAGGGGAAAAATATATATAACTTAAAATGACTTTTTTTCCCTCTTCCTTCCTTCAAACTCCGACACTCCCCCCTTCTTCCAGAGGATCCTTTCTTCCTGAAGCATCGCGTTTTTTGATATCGGACGTCTGGAGAACGGTTTCGGGATGCGCTTCCATTTTATTTTTGGAAAATGCCAGAAGGGGGATACGAGGGGGGGGGCGGAGATCCCGAGAAGCTGGATAGAGGATTTTGTTTCTGTGTAGATAACGTTTAAGGTAACATTTTTGCCGAACACTTCTCTTAGCTATTGAAAGTTTTGCAGTGTTAACAGTTCCTTGTTTAGCGACGCTAAGGGAGATAAACGAGACAATATTACTAAAGTGATGTCATTATATACAATCATGAAAGAAAAACGTGCAAGTAATCTACTCCATGGCAAAATAAGAAACTTGTAAGGATAATGAATAACAACTGACATGACGTTTTCTGTGCTTAGGTTTAGATTATCATTTCTGAGGCAGAAACAGGCCCACAATGGTTATTTTTATTGTCACAAATTACTCTTTTTTTTTGTAAACTTAATAAGCTCAAACTTTCGAGTTCATTAACTCAGCAATGCCTTAAAAGTTATCAAAGTCAAGTCGTTTTCAATTCTTTGGATGAAGTAATAAATTTTTTTCCCCTCCAATAACTGCTTAAAAAACCAAGTGAGAGTTAAAGGTTAGAAGGAGCGAAGTGATAAAAAATCTGACATCCGGGTATATTGATGGAATTTTAATTGATCCAGTCTGCTTAAGAGTAACTAACATAGCATAAGTAACATAACATCGTTAACACAAATATTAAACGAAACAACTCTCAAATTAACACTTTCCAATTCGCAGTGTGTTTCAATTTGCGACATTTCTATTAAATGATGACACGATTGGCTCAGGACAGTTTGAAGTTACGGAAATAAGATTACAAAAAATGACGAGCATTTTAAAACTCTTCAGACGATTCGATTTCTTTCTTTTTCAAATCAAAGACCACGCAATTATCTTAAACTGAATTCCAAAATGCTCCGATGAAACAGTTCCACTCCTTAACCATTTTTAAGTCCCGTGCATCTTTAATGCTTCCAAAAGCAGGCTCTAAATCGGTTCTGCCTGCAAGCAAATGAACGGAAGTATCTGAATTAAATCCCAACCAGAGAAACGAGGGAACAACCTTAACATTCCAATCCCAACTGCTTATTTGTGTGAGAAGAGATGGACTGCGCGCTCCCCCCAAATCGAAAAGCAAACGAATTCGATTTAAGGTTTTCTGGCTGCCAGAAGAGAATGTTTATTCACACAGTTAACTTCTAAACGCGAGCACACACGAATACAAAACAAACACGGTGCACGACTTTCGGTCGTTTATGGGCCATTAGGGAATCGCTGTTTCGGGAACGATCTTGCGCAAACACGGCCCGGAAATAATGCGGGAATACGATACGTCTGCGGCCCCCCCCCCTCCAATGCCAATCAAAAAGAAATCACTTCATAGTTGTGTGCAGGAGTACATACATGTACGTTTCGTTTCGAGACTAGAAAATCTCGGGAAACACAGCGTCTGTGTAATGAGATGGCTCTTTGGGCAAATACATTTCGATCAATTTCAACTACTACCAGATTCGGAAAATAGAGTGCTGTTTTAGGGTTTTGAATAAATCTCTCTCCCCCCCATTTGAGAGGATGAATGTTTTTTGGTAAGCAGTATCTTGACATCGGAGAATGAAAAAGAAGCTTCCGAAGTTTTTATTTTTAAAATGAAGATTCACTATCGTTCTTGTACATATTTTGTGCTTGTCCATGCGAAACAAAGAGTTAATATTTTGAATGCAAATTCTGAATCTCGCCAATTTCAAAATCATAGCGGAATGGTCTCAAAATAAAGACTGATAAAACGGTATTTTCGTGTTAACACAGGAGTACGGACGATCGTATAAACGATGGAATCTTCGAATTTATTAGCTTAATCTGTTGCACATTTTATAGGTAGGGGTCAAATAAATTAAATGTCAACAGAGAAACTGAAGAGTTTTTTTTTTTTAATATTTCTGCATCGATTAAAAAACCCAAAATATAGAATTTCAGTATTATCATACCTCCCCAATGAATCGCTTAAAATTTTCTTTTGTTAAAGTTCATCTGAGAACCCACTTATTAAATATTTGAAACGTTTTTAGGCGAGTGACAGCTTTTTCTACAGAAGAGAATTTTAATCCATTGCCCATAATATTACAAAAGATAAAACCAAATTAATTTTAGAGAGAAATGAAAGAATTCCATTTCGACATGCAAACGATAATTTTTAAAAATTCAGAATAATTTTTGAAAAAATTTAATTAAATATGCATTAAACCGCGTTTTCATCTCTTCTGGATCGTTTGGTCGCAATAATATAAAGTCCATATTTAATACAAGATTAAATCGATTACAAGATTTAATACAAGATAAAAACGATTTACGACGACGAAAAGATTCGCGTCTTTCGAAATTCGGTTTAGTTGTAATAATAAATTAGCCAGATTTAAATGAAGATAATTTATGATCTTTCGAATCACGAAGCATCGACAATGTTCGTTTTCTTTCTCTCTTTTTCCCATTTGAAGTAAAAAAAATAATAACTTTAATTAATGAGTTAATTAACCGCCGATTTTGGGCTCACATATTATTTTAGAGTGAATGAAGCAAGAGTAAGCAGTCAATGATTTCGGGTCATAACGGAAACTTTTAATTAAAACTGAAGTCTTCTGAAAAAAAGACATGGCTCGGTGGGATTTGAATACGAAAGTAGAACTGCTGTTTGCTAAGCGACAATTTCGGACCATTCGGACTCCCTACTTCTGCAACAGCAAAACGCTTCAAGAAAACTGCCAGTTTATTTTTAGTGACCTCCTCCTTTTGGCGAGAGGATTGGAAGATACGATTTATGACATCGGCGAGGCACACGACACCGGACATAAAGCAGAAGACCCTCCGAATGTGGCCCATAGCACGTCAGTGAGGTGCTTTCGCCCCAACTTCGGTCGGCAGTCATTAGAGGAGCGCAGACCATTTCTCACGTATCCCCGGAGCCAGATGACGCGGGATCTCTCTTTAAAGTGAAAGAGAGAAAAAAAAAATTTAATAACGCTCCGGGACTTGGGCCGCACGTCCCAGGAAAGACGAACCGCGAAATGGGCTTCTTTAATGGCCTGGCGAGATGGCGCGAATGGAATTTCTGATACGAACCCCTTTCCTCCCCCGATGGGCAAGCGGAAAGGAACTAGGTGGTTGGTTGGCACACGCCTCGAGAAATTCATCTGTCTTTCCTCTGGAGATGTCGGTTATCAAGATCTGCTGCAGTTATTATCGGGAAGGGGCGCGCTTCGATTTGTACGCACCGATGACATTCCTCGAAAGGTTTTTAAATTGGAGATGTGTTATGGGAGAACCTTAATTTACGACGCCCATGTCGAGCAGCCGAGTTATTAACCTAATATCTTCCCCAACTCCGTGATGAAAGTTGATCGCGGGGTGTTTTTTCGCAGAAGAGATGCTAGTGGGAGAAATCTTCAACACACTTTTTTAACTGTCGAGTTTCGCGTATTTTTATTTATTTTATTGAGTTCATTTAAGCAACATTCCTGCTTCGGAACCCGGAAAAGCTTGTGTAGATTAAATAAAACGGGAACGGGTTACAAAGAAAAATGTATAATATTAATGTAGGGAGTATTACAACCACTTGGATTATAGTATTCTATAACTGCCTCTACATTGAATTAAATGTGCCTTGCTATTATAATTATTTCAATAGTTTAACTTTTGCAATATATTGTCGAATTGGACCTGCTACTTACCATTCGTAAGTTACAAGATTTAATGTAAGTTGCAAACCATAATGAAGAAGCGCACTTTCAAGATTTCTATTGTCTACAGCATTCTTCTTGACGTATTCGAGAAAGTATTTTTTTTTTTTTTAATTAAGAATCTATAAATCTGTCGTAAAGAATTGTCTGTAGAAAGCATAGTATTAAAAAAACCTAGAACAACCATTCCACAAGCATGTTTCTGTCGTTAAAAAAAAATCATCTGCAGAAAATGTTTCCGAATAGAGATGAGAGCCTATTCGTATTTTATTAAAATGAACAATCAATTTCAGAAAGAAAGAAAAACTTGCAAAATTTGTTGCGAATTATAATTTAAAAGAAATTTGCACTCTTCTGAGATACACTTTGAAAAGGTGACATGTTCATCGACATAATCTTGTTATTGATGGGTCTGGCCTGCTTCCCTTCATCATTGGAGGGGTTCCACTGACGTTGAAATAGGTTAAATTTTGCAGAGGGCTCGGTGCTGGAACTTTGGTCTATGGAGATATTTTTCCATTCGATCACAAATGGTTAAGCTAGTTTGACGATAAGGAATAACGCAACAAGAACGCAAATAAATCGAAGAGCAAAACCGTGAGCAACAACTGATGCAAAAAGATTTTTGCGATGCTTCTGGAGCATAGCGCATTTGAAATTCTCTTTTTTTCTCCAGCTCGATCAGATTTCGGGATTCGATTCATAACTAACACGCATTCTCCCTTCTTACCTCCTTGACGATAAAAAAAACAAACAAAACACGGAACGTCCGCTGAATATGAGCCGTCGTTCCGCTTCGAACCGTGTATGGTTTTCAAATAACTGCTCTCCCGAGATGGGCGAACGTTCTGAAATCGCATCACGTAACATACGAACGAACCTGCAGCGGCGACTGGGGGAAGAAGGCTCGGCAACTTTTCAAAACCAAATATTTTCGGTCCCACAAAAATATTATTAAAAAAAGAAGAGAAGGGACAGCGCTCTGTACGCGGAATACCAACGACCGACAAGGACAGTATGGCCTGCTCGCTCTGCTATTTGCCGCTTCCTATATCATATTTTTATTGACTCCCATTGCCTCGGAACCAATCAGCGGTCGACATCCCCGGCCCATAAAAACCGCTACCTGCAGCAGAAGAGAAGAGAGATGTACTCATGAAGAAAAATGACGGGCTGATGCGAAACGGTAATGGATGCGAGCTCAGTAGGCGAGCTGCTGCAGTGTTGAAACGCTCAGAATTATTGTTACGATTTCTTTTTCCCCTCGCCGAGAAATGTTAGGAGGAACGGGCGAGAAGTATAAAGGTTGTTATGTAAACCCGATTCTCTGCCGAGTTATGGAGGAGATTTAGATACGCAGCAGGATGGCAGGTGGCATTAAAGCAAAAATTTAAATAACCGTGCGGGAAAAAAGAGAGTAAAATCTCAATTTCGGGCTCGTGGGGATATTTTTTTACTGTACCTCAGACTTCTGCGAGCCGAGGCTGTGTGCAAAGGGTGCTTTTTCAAGCAAATCTGTTGCGCGTGCTTACTTTGCTACAGTACGAAACGTTACTATGTTGCGTGCTATTTTTAAATGAATTCGTGAAGAGTTCAATATTTTATTCATCGCTGTTTTATTTTAATTTTCTTTGGGCAGCTGGAGCTGAAAGGAATCGTGTGTGACAACTGAGAAAACATTCATGCCAAGTTATTTTTCTTAAAAGCAGAAATTCAAGCAATAATTTATTGTTGTTTTCATTTCTCAGCATTTATTCTGTCTGATGTCTCATTTTCTTACACTGCAGTGTTAAATAAATAATTACAAAGAAAAAAAATCAGTAGATTATTCAAGAGATGGTTCAGAACGATGAATTCCACTGTCGGAAATATCCATAAAAAATACTGCTGCAGATGCACATTTCAGCAAATTTTATTTTTAATAATTTAATGCAGGGCTTCCATCCGACAAATTTTGTCGCGATCAGGATGTTAGAAAATAAAGGATTACTCAATCATAACTAATAGGAAACAAATCATAATTTCCAAAATTTTAATGAAATCTTGTTGGTAAAGATTCTTTTAACTATTTTTGCTGAAAAATATTGGAAAGTTTAAAATAAAAAGCCACTGTGAGATATTTCGCCCACCTAATGATTTTCAACTCCACACAATTTGGGCTGTGATCCGAAATTTAAGTCCTGACTTAATGGAATAAGATGAAGTGATTTTTTATACGCAGTTTTCCAGGTATACTTATGCAGGTGCTTTTGTAAACTGCGCATGGAATTTATACGTTAATTAAACCCATTCCCAAAGACAAATATTGAAACTTGAGGTATGAGGATTTCAAAAAGGGTACTTTCACTGAAAAACCAATCGCATTACGATATTGTGGTGTTGGAATAGAGTTCATGGAAAATAATGGAATATCGGTTATTCTTTTCAATTATGTATATTATATTATTAATTTCACTTTTGTCTCTGAACCAGTTACGGTTTCAGTTTTTTGACTACGTGCACTAGCAGAGACAAAAGGGTTAATAGTTTGGGTTGGTTGTGTTTTTTCGGAACAGGAATCGCATAAGATGATATAATTGGCGATATTTTGGAACTAGGACATTTTAGACTGTTTCATACGTTCTCTAAAGTAAAAAATTCTATGCATGCATAAGTAAATATTCGCCATCATACTGATGATCAAACGTATAGTTGAAGGAAACCTTCAGGTACAAGTTTAGCTGTTTTCCAACTTACCCATTCAAAAACGAGAGAATACGCGGCTAATTTCGGGAGTTTCAAAATCGAACTTTTTCGAAGAGTTAGAGCGGAAAATGTCTCTTTAAAAGCAGAAGAGAATTATGGAAACGTCGATTAAAAATCGCTTAGCGGTGGCGTGCAGCAGTTCCACCAAGGCAAACGTTGTTCGTTACCGAGAAAAAAAATATTACCTCGGAACACATCAACGTCTTAACTGATGTACACATAAATAAACCTTCCTAAAATAATAGCCGTTTCTCCTGTTAGTCTATCCTTGTGTTTACACAGTTGTGGATCTCTAAAAGAGAGCTGCAAGAGTAGTTGTGGGAAAAAAGGGTGAAGAGAATTTAGAAAAGAGAAATTAAAAGCATCATCCTGTTTCTTGACTGTCTGTTCTTTAAGAACTACTGGACATAATGGACGCAATATGCTCACATGACACACACCAAGTCCTCATTCGGATTTAATTTGATATTCATTGGACATTTTGCAGAAGGGTGAAACATGTGACGTCACAGCAAGACAACGTGCAGTTAAATATTAAGTGGTATGCATAGTTATTTATATCATGTGACGTCAGGAGGATTTAAATTTACACGAAATTATGAGGAATTCGAATAATTCACACCTAGTCATTTTTAAGGACAAGTAGCTAAAGAGCATTCATTTTTCAACCAATTATTAACGTGTTTTACAGAAAGAAACATCTGTTTTTTTTATAAGAGAGGGAAGGGGAATAGGTATCTGATCGGACTTCATAAGTGTTTAATTTATCGAGATAGATGACTCAATAACGCAAAATTAAACTGTAAACGTGGAATAACAAACTTTTCCCCGTTTTCACTAGGTGTCTTTGCCTTGGAACTCGGTATTCTGAATCATGGTCCGATGACGAGAACAACACATACTCTTCAAACTCCCACCAACACGAAA
Source organism: Araneus ventricosus (assembly GCA_013235015.1). Lineage (NCBI taxonomy): Eukaryota > Metazoa > Arthropoda > Arachnida > Araneae > Araneidae > Araneus > Araneus ventricosus. Next base: position 61,230 of record BGPR01000809.1, on the reverse strand, counting down.
ATGCTCGACTCTGTAACGGTACAATTAGCATACACAACGGAACGTTGATATAAAAGGGTGTCGAAACAGCGATCTTCCGTTCCCGCAGTCGAGATCTTGGGTTAATCGATCCACCAGGCCACTGCGATCCCATAATACAGTTATGAATGTGAATATTTAGTATTTAAAAGAAATTGATATGTTCAGAATTTAATTCGAAACATTATTGAAAACGAAAATTGCTTAATGTTATGGGGCTCCATCAACAACTGTAAGACGCGTAGAAACAATATTCGGTTTTTCACCAGTGATAAGGTCGTCACTTTCAGCTCGTGCTGTTACGAACTAGAAGTGGTTCTATTCCTACTTGTACGTGTACAGGGAAAGAAATACGACAAAGTGAACAGAAAGAGCAAGCTGAATTAGAAGGAAATAAAAAGACTTCAGATGAATCCGCAACTAGAAAAAGCATTTAAACGCGAGCACTTAGTTCAAGGTAATTTTTCTGAGAACAAGCAACGGAACAACGCAAAATTTATGGAACTGGATCTAAGGTACACGATGCGTTGTTCCTTCACAGCAATCATCATTCCGTTTAATTACGTGGTAAATCGATAAATAAAAGGGGCCAAGGAAGAAGCCGCCTCTTTTTAAATTCATTAAGAGGTAAATACACTTTTCTTAGCGTAATTATGTCTTCACGCCGAGTAATCGAGCGAAGTAGATAAAAACGGCCATTCATATCCGCCTGGGAATTCTGCACTTTTCATTTTGTTTTACAGGAAGGTTATTATAATATTTAAAAGAGCAAAGACATTTTAGAGAGATGACTTTTTTTCCTCCCCCCCGCTTTCATCTCGAGGGTTTTTTCGTCAGGGACACATTTTCCGTGCGCAACTTAAAGCTAAGAACTTTTTATTAAGATGATTGGTGATTTCACGAGAACCGTTCTTTTTAATAATATCATGTATGCGCTAAGAACATTTTTCAGTTGGTAAGAACTTTTTAAAAAGGTCTAACCGGGTGGGAAAAAAATTATTGTTATCCATTTATAACGTTACTTATTTTTACTGTATTTATTACGATCATATTTCTTTTTAATTAGTACAACTTTAGTTAAGTGCTAAGTGAATACTGATCATTTTTTGGGGGAAGATAAGGTATTATAAGTTATTTTTTTTCCACAAAAAGAAGAAAAAAAGTTACTTAAAGTTGTCAGTTACGATAAATTTGGGGATCCCATTTTTCATTATTTTCTTCCCTCGTCTTTTTTTTTGCCTTTGAAATTTCAGTTTTATAGACAGTGAATTATCGTTAATATGATACTGAATAATAGTAATTATGGTTTGCTGTCACAACCGATTGTCGGAAATTAGCATTTTGTTAAAAAAGAAACAGGATTTGAAGAAATTTTTGTTCTGCTCTGTTTTTTATTTTGAAGTTGTTGCATCCAAAAGGAAAATAATCAAAAAAGGATAATAACTAGGTTTTTAAAAATTAGTATTAAAGTACTGTGGAACTTGGCTTATTCAAGCTGATGCGGATACAATAAAAATTCTGTTTATCTAAAAATTCAAATTAAGAAAACTGTGTCTGAAACTGAGAAAACGATAATTTTTAAACTAAAAATGACAGTATAGTTTGTAATATGAATAAATATTCAATATAAGAGTTTTAAAGAATAATAAATAATTTTTAAATAAAAAATAAGTAATTTTCGTAAATAAAGTAATAATAGAGATAAATTTTTTTTCATAATTTTAAAAATAATGATTTCAATAAAAGGTAATTTTAATGACTTTTGATGAATTTTACAGTACTTTGAATACATTCACAATTCCATACAATTCACATTTAACGTGTTCAGAGATTTAATCTGTTTCTTGATCGAATAAGAGTATAGCAGTGAAATAAATTCTCAAGTGAATTAAGAGCTTTAAAAATTTATTTCTCATAAGATCACTGAGAGCACGAGGTATGGGTGTATTTAACTAAGGAAAAGCAAATTATGATTTTTAATTTTGACTTCGAATCAACCAAAATAAATTCGAAATACAGACGACATTTTAATATTATATTAATTGGAAAGTTAAGGAACTAGGGGGGAAAAAAAATCTCGAATTAAAAACGTCTGATTTCGCGAATTTCCACTGTGAGATATGCGTCGAAATATAAATAAATAGCCGTAAAAATCTCGCCCGTATGCACCCGTGAATGGAGTAGTGTTCTATATATTTTATAGAGTATATAGTCACTGCTAGAATCAATTTCCTTGAAACAGAATTGCGAAAAATGATCTGAAAGCGATGTTTACAATTTTATTTTCTGATATAATTTTCTTCAAATAGGAAACAATACAGTTAACTCTAATACTTTTTTTTTTCACGATATGTTCACAAAACATTAACTTTTCGTTGTGCTAGCTGTTTTACAAGACAATTAAAATACGTAAATATCAATAACTGTAAATGAATGGTACGCCGCGGCAAACATGTTTTTGGTGTGAAAGCAGAAAAAGAAGCGAGTATCTTTTTGAAAGAAGTTTCCTCTCTCAATGAAATTTCCATTAAAAAATTATTTCTAAAACATTCATACTGCAAATGTGATTAATATGCAACTGAATTTTTCATTTATTTCATGATAAATGCAAGCATTGTTTCCACGTTTCTGTCACGAACACTGAATAGAATTATCACCCCTTAATACTCCCAAAATGTTTAGAATTTTATATGTTACTTGACAATTTTTGTTCCGTTTTGAATAAAAGGCTGTAAGAATTTTATTTTACACTATATATGAATTCTCCGTCAGTTTTGTTTATCTAATGCTTGTTGATAAATGATTCAATCTGTCGAACAGATTAAAGTTTAATATAAAACTAACCCATGTTTTCATCGTCCGAAAAGATCTGGTGAAAGTCTGGGTTTCACCATAGGACAGAGGTTCCCAACCTGTGGTACGAGTACCCCTCAAAGTCGGTAATGGCGGACACAAGAAAATACAAGGGATTAACATAAGGATTAATATATTGTAAAAATGGAATAAAATGTAAATTCAAAAATAAGTCCTGCAAACGTTATTAATTCGAGTCATTTGACTCTTCAGCTTGCCTAAGCTCTTAAAAACTTCATTGCATAGACGGATGGTTGTAGGTGGGGATACGACAGGGCGAAATAAAGACTAATCAAAGGGTGCGCGAGAGAAAAAAAGGTTGGGAATCCCTGCCACAGAAGGATTGCGAGTTAGTTCAGCTTAGTTTAGCCATTAACGTAACCATTTTGGAACGGGTATTGTGAGTCTCGATTCTACAACAGTCCGTTTGGATCCGATGCGAGTTATAAATCTCATCACGTGTCCAAATTTGATGATGGCCTGGTTTGCCAGGATCCCCAAATACTGTTCAGAGCTATAAATTAAGATCAGTTCAACTAACAAAGCAAAACATGTTTCTACAGTGAAAAGGAGTTAAAGTGCTAATGTTTTAATGGCAATTTTTATTCATATGCTACTGGCTTATTTTTTTAAGCCGTTAACGTCCAGCGTCCTATTTACAGGACAGCTACATTTCACTTCCGTGGTTAAACCGTACACATTCTATTGCTTTGTTGAAGCAGTCAATATGTGTTCCTAAACAATTTTCAACTAGCATATACCATCCATTAGCCAGATTTTAATGTCAAAGAGTCGTCATTTTGAAATTTTTATTTTCAAGGTAATGCAAAGAATTTGGAAGTAATCTTTATTTTTTAATATTTTATTATTTTTTTAAAAAAAACTTTTAAATATACCTATAAAACAGTTTTTAGTGACTTTTTACTCATTTTTCGATAATTTTCCTTAAAAAAAAACACCCCCTCCATTTTTTTTTCGGAATTTAATTTTACTAAACAATTATCTTGATTTTGGTGTTTTTAACATAATATAACTATGCTTTAAATTAAGTTGGGCGTTCTTAAACGGGCTGAATCCATGAATAAATGAAATGAATTGAATGAAAATTGATTTATTTAAAGAGTTTGCATTTGTACAAAATTAGAAACGATGGGGGGAGATCAAACTACAGACAAAAAGGAAAGTTTCAAGCTGTTCAGGTACAAATGTCTGAAAGAGACGGTATGTGTATGAATTTAATTTTCACTTCTTTTGGAGAGTTTCAAACTCGGCCGAATAATCATCGATGGAATACATTTGCACAGATAAGTGCTTCGTGGCAGAATACCGATTGAGCCGAAATAACCAGTCCAGCTTTTATGACGATAATAAAAACACTACTTTCAATTTTTCTTATCGCTAGCTTTGGAGAGTTGATGGTCTGTTCTGTAATAAATCGTAGAGCATTAAAAATTTTACGTCCATATTTATAATGCATACTTGAGAAGAATGTTTAATGTTTTTGAAAACTCCTGCTTTGTGTTGGAATCATTTAATTACATCTTATTCGAAATTGCGACACGTTTGTGCAGACATATATCGGTAACTGTAGGCAAATCAGCATACCAACATGTTCTGCTGGAGAAATACTCAACTACGTTTCATTCACATAAAACTTAGGTAACAAGGAATAAACTAAATGCTCTCTTCTTTTTAAAACTTCAATAAATGGCAGTCCAGACTTAGATGCCATACTTTTTGTCAGAGATCTTATTCTACTTCAATTTCCAGCCCATTTTTCTACAGCGTGAAAGTAACAATTTAAGACATAAAAAAGAGATACCATAAGCAGATAATTTGGCTTGTTACTTAAACTTTTTTTTCAAAGATATTAAACTGCGCATGAAAAAGATTTTCTGTAATCTCTGGCGTACACAAGCTAATCTTGCATTAATTAATGATAACAAAAAAGTTAATTTACTTAACCTGAACAATTCCTTCAAGTCCTCGAATAGGCTTCAGCCGATTCATTCTTTATTAATCTTGCTAAGCTGAAGATAAGAATCATCGACCACCATTATGCATCATTTTTATAAAATGCTTCAAAATTACGATAAATTGCTGGTTGATTTTTTGATTACCAGTAATGAAGAGTCAGAATCATGAGCGCTCTGTAACTGTTGTTGCGACTCCAATGGAGGTTGGAATCCATAATTTTTTACTACTTAGATACTTTGTTTGAAATTGCACAGAGTCGGCACGATATTGGCCAAATAATGAGGAAGAAGCCTCAGTTGACATCTCAGTCTGACCACGACAAATTTAGGCAGATTTTTCTGTACTTGAACCCATGATTTCTCAGCGAAGCTATTAAAGCCATCTACATTTATATACACTTTTTTCACTTGATTTATTCTTTTATTATTATTTATTTATTTAAAATCGTCAGCTACGCAACCGCTATCCGGATGCCCTACGTACTTCCTGAACAACTTCTGCTTGCATATATGCATGAGCAACAATTTTAAAGAAGCCTGAAAACGCATCCAACATTTCGAAACTGCGTTTGAAATGAGAGAGTATTTTTCGCCGCACACGCCTGCCTGGCCAATGAGAAAAAGAATTTTACTGTCCATCCAGTAGGGCTCCCATACGTGCCAGAACCACTTCTGGGAGCAAATAGCGATGCAGATTTTGGCAGGCTCGGAATTCTCCCCTGAAGTATCACTTCGATATCCGGCGAAGTCACGTGACGGGGCTGAAAGTAGTAAATATTCCGCCCGACGTGACAGGGCATGGAATGCTTAAGACGAAAATAAAATAATGTCGGATTTTTTCGCGCATGAATTGGAAAACGTTGGTTTGTGGAAGTCACACAGCTGATACCAGTGGAAATTTCTCTGGATGTATAACATAAAAATAGTCATTGAAGTAGGGACACCTTTACGTGAAAATTTCAAAAATCTGAGGAGAAAAGAAAGTTATTACTTCAGATTCAAATGAAACAACGTCTATACTTCTTTCAATATTCATAGCCCGTTTTCAGAATACAATAAAAGTCAGTTCCATGGTTTTTTCGAGTGGTGAAAAGTATATATTGCAATTTTGTATTGAATAAATCGGAATTAACAGCATTATGTCAAATGTGTGCTTGCTCAGATATAGAAAGAAAAAAACACTTCAAAACATATACCGGAATCATAAATAAGAACATTAAAAATAGTGGTTCATTAGTGGTGGAGGGGAGTTGGAGTTAACATACACAACAACCTTAATTCCCTCCCCTAGATACAATAAAAAATAGAGGTTATTTATGACATTAAATCAAACTAGAGATGCACCAAACAATAATAAGCAGAGACGAAATAATTTATATAACATACAATTGGCAACAAACACTCACATATACGCACTAATGCATACAATGTAATAAAAAAATACGAGAAAAATCAGTGTTCTATTATTGCAATTGTCTTGTTTTAAATCTGTCTCTTATTTAACAATGCAGTATAAATTCATTTTATTTTTAAACTTATACGCGGAAACTTAGCTGAACTCTTCTGAATGAACTTAACCTTGGAATGGAATGAAACAGCCGAAACCCATTACTCCGTACAATAGACGTCACCCTTTTTCTCTTCCAGCGCATCCAATTGCCCATTTGTCTTGGGTGCTAACCGCGGACGCAGCACCCAGACGATAATACCCTTTTTTCCTCCGTCCTTTTTTGTTGCAGCCCTCTCTCCGAACAGGGAAGGACGACCCAAACCCGTGTGCCATCCTATTTACACGCACCCACACCACTCACTTGCGCAATAACAACACAATATACTACATTGTTACCGCGTCCTTTTGTGCTGAGGAAGAGGACCTCGTTATGGGCCTGCATTTGTGATGGCCTGCCAATTAAACGCCGCGTATTCTCCCAACAATTCTGCTGTGGACGGACGCTAGGTGCTGTTATCATTAGGAAAAGGCATGTATGGGTTGAAGACTATTAACGGAGCGACGTTATGGTTGAAGGCTGCTCAAGGGAGAGGGGGGTGGGCGCTGGTACGTAACACCCCGAGCAAAAGCGTCTAATAAGAGAGTTTGTCTTAGGATTTTCAGCTGTACGTATAATGCATGTTAATGGCCGGGGAAGTGAAAGGTTGATTTGAGTCGTTATCCCCGTATTTACGCTCGTGAGCACACGTCGCTTGTCCTGGCGGTACCTCCCATCCGCGAACGACGGGTGCTTTGGAGAGGCCCCTTTGTGCAGAGGCAGTGTGGCGTTGCACACTATAATTTGAACGTGGATCGAATTTTAGGCACGCATTTTGTGGCGTATTAAGCAAATCCTGAAGGAATATGGGGAGGAAGAGAGGTCCATTATCACGCACGCTGACGAGACTGAAATGGCTGCATGTCATTAAGAAATCGGTGTTATAATGGCTAGCAATAAAATTATGGTCACTGATAATAACTACGATATCGGGACTGCTTGACAAAGCTTAAAGAGCAAGAAATAAATGAATAGTCTTAACTCAAGACTCAGAAAGAATACAATCATATTGATTATGTCTTGAGTTAGCAATTACATCCGGTTGAGTTTTCAGAGATTTAAATGCAATATAAATAAGTTAATTGAAAAAAAAATGAAAAGCAGTTTAAAAGAAAAAGTGGACTCGGAGCGAACTGAAAGAAAATTTTAAAAATTAATTCCAATAGATTATGTATTTTTAACTTGTTGCTTATGTGGACAGAAGATTTCAACATATTTATATAGCATCCTCAATAAAAAGTACAGCATATTCAAATGTCCTTTCTAAATTTAAAAATTCTTTCTAAAAGAATAGTAAGTCTGTGCGACTCGGGTGACTTTGCGAAAACATTTGAAGCTTACATATTCTTTAGTCAGAAATCCATCCTAACTTGAAACAGTCAGTTTCATTTTTTAAACTTTATATCACCTTCCTTCCTTCCTTATTTTGCCCCTTTTTGTGCTTAACTCGCATGCAGCTATTATTAGCCTTTAAATATTATATGATAAATTTTTCAAAAAAATATGTGGTAGTTTTTTATTTATAGATATTTGTCTGCGGTTTTTGAGAAAAATTTTCCCTAAAAATTTGTATAAAATAAAATTACGAATTAAAAAAAAACTACATAATTTGGCTGAGGTTCCTTACGAAGCACTTACATTCTGGCATTCTCGAATACCCCATACATTCTACAACTAAAAAAGTCGGATGCAAGCTCGCATCGACGCAGTAACTTGGAGTTAATGGAGACGGCAGGAAACGTGGCAATAAAAGCGAATTAAGACCAAGGTTAACGCAGCAGAGGGCCAATTTCTAGGAGTTGATGCTTCCTTGTAACAGCCCAGAAATAAAGCTCGACTCGGCAGTTAAACTGCGGGACGCACGGACAACATTATGCAGAACGCCACATTAGCCAAAGGGGGCATATCAGTTAGCCGCGCTGAGTGATGGTCGCGCTTGTCCCATATAAATTATGTAATAATGATGCAGGTCCCTCCAATGTTGTCCCATCGCTCCGAATGGTTACAGTTACACTACCATATTCTATTAAATATCGATCACTATGATTCTAGTTACTGGCATATTCTACTCCCGGCTCAACGGAAGCACAGACATAGTTATGAATTATTGATACATGCTAGCGAACTATAAATAAAATGCACATATTATTTTTTTGCTCAGTGAGGTGTAACTTTTTCGTGAATTACTGGCATTGTCTCGGAAATACGCATCAGAAGGCTTTAACTTTATTTCAAGACAATGTATCACAGAGGTCAATTAATAGAGAGACTGTCGGGAATTTTATGAAGACTTTCCTGCGATTCAGTCACTTCTTACTTTTAATTCGTCTATTTTTTTAAAATCATTGCATGCCTAGAGATTAGCCATAACTCGTGTCTCTCACCTATCATAAAAACACTTCTTTCGGTTTTAATTTAAAATAGTAGGGTTGCAATACAGCTGTTCAACAGTTGAAGTATTTTCACATATTTCGCATTTTTGCACCGGAGGACAAAAAATAAAATTAATAAAAGCTGTGGATGTAAAGAACATTCCTTTAATTGTAAAAGTGGATTTTAAACTTTACTTGACCTTTACTTATATCTGGTTTTCTTCTCCACTTCCATGTTTTTGATACCTATGTTTTTAATTTTATCCATCGCAATTGTCTATGTAATTCTGATGAACTCTATTTGATTTTGTACTTTCCTCTTCAAATGTGTCTGCGCTAATGGTTTCAGTTCATTAAACTGGGCAGCCTAGCTTAAGTATCCGGTCATACAATTCTGTTTCTCAAGAACAATAGATGAACGACGCATTCGATTTCCCACGCTGTAATTTCAACATATCCGGTTAGAAAATGTCTGTTTTTCTCAGGCATATTCTGAATATGAAGATTCATTAATCTTTTTCTTTCACGGATAAAAATGTTATCATTAGTGTGTACAACTCTTTTTATTCTTGGAAGAAATCAGAAAATAGGACATTTTGTCACAGTGTTACCCACTATCAAATATTATTTTTTAAAGGAATAAAACTGGAGAACAGAGTCAAAAAATGATAACTTAGCTTAGATAACAGAGGTCGATTTGAATTTTTGCACATTCTCCTCAGAATTGAATACAAATTGTAAATAGTTTTTTACGTGATAAGAATGAATGTGCGGTGCTACCTATGTGAAGGGATACCATAATCCACACCCACTCAAACAGCACCACTTAAGGTATCCGAACACGTTCGAAAGTCGATTTTCGACCAAAATTCCATTTTTTTAATTTTTGATGTTTTCGATAGTTCATTCATTTACCTTTCTAAAACATATTTACTTTTGTCGGTACGTTAATTAGAAGATGAGATATTAATTGTTTTATAACAAACCGAAAACCGGAAGTGGGCGTTTAATTAGCCGAAATTTGTCATTTAAAGGGACAGAAACCTGTCAAAAATTCTTTTAAACTCCTTTTTTGCAAGCTAATATGATGTCAGTATATTTTTAGGAATTTTTTTTAAAGTTTAGATACATAATTTGAGCGCGTGGAAAAATTAAAATTTGATTTTTCTCAAAATTAGATTTTATGCATATTTTTCAAACTTCAAACATGATAACTCAAGATATTATCCTTCGATTGTTCTGAAATTTTGTGAACACTTTCTTCAAATGTTTCTCTAGTGAATGTACTAGAATAATGTATATTGTAACAATATTTTTTAAATTATGGTCTTTTATTTGAAAAATGACATAGAAAATTTGCTGAAAATCTTATAATGATTGTTCGATTAGCTCTAAAATTTTTATTTATCCAAAGAATGTTAAGATTCTAGTACAAGCACTAGTCCATAGTATGTAGTTTATTTTAGTATTAGTTTTATTTGAATTATTACAAAAGTTTGACCTGTAGCATGTTTGAAGTTTTGGGAAATTTCCTCTAAAAAGCAGCAGAAATTCAAGAATTTTGTAAATTTATAATAATTTATACTCAAAAATCATACGCTAATATTAATCGTTATTAAATTCGAATCTAAAAAACATATTTTGGTGTTTCTATTTCACAATTTAAGAAAAAAGTGCTCCGAACGTGTTCGGATACCTTAATATGGCAAGATCCTAGGAAGGTGATAGCTGATACGCAGCCATACCTGTTGGCGTGATCTTGCCAAGGATCCAAGGAATATATGCAGACAGTCACAGAAAAATAGCGTCTTAGAAGAATAATTATTGATTAAAGAGCGATATTTTGCATTTAATTCTGGAATACCAAGAATCACTTTACATTTCAGATGGATTCATTAACAACTCACTAAACACTAAAAATTTGCTAAATATGATCACATTTATTAACCTTTAGATCATAATAGGATTTCAAGACACATTATTCAAACGGGTATCTGGGCGGAATTTCCTTTTCAAATCATTGGAAGATTGGCCTGCCGTCTCTTTGACTACCCCTGAAGTTACAGATTAGTGACTTCCCGGATTGGCAAAATTTCTACCCACATCGTCTAAGAATGCAATGAAACAGGAGAATAAAATTATCTACAAGGTAATTAGACCCTCCCGAGGCATTGAATGAAAGTGGTTGCAGTGGTAGGGATGAAGTGTATTGAAGTTAGTGGTATAAAATCTACACCAGCAGAGGGGAATAATATTTTCCTGTGCAGCATCAGTACCGATCGTAAAGAAAACAATTTAAGTTTTTTTTTAAAGATAAAAATGCCCGCAAATATCAGTTTTTCAAAATCCCCAAACTGAAGCCACCAATAACTAATTTACACTGTCACTTCTTTAATGGACAACGAACTTCGGAGCACTTCATAATTGCAAGAAATTTCAGCCCGGGCACCACACACGAAACGCAAGGCAGCCTCAAGAAAGGTCGATCTTTTTTCGGTGCTCCCGGGTCGTAAAAACTTCAGCACCAGTCCCTGGGAATCCCGCTTATCGTGCTTCAAAAGATAAGAGATCAAACTTAAGAGCTTCGTCTTACTCCCGCATATATATATCTATATACACAGACCCACGCGCTCTCTCTTACAACCCATAGCGAACCGGCTATGATATCTTCTTAAAATTACGATGGAAAGAGGAAAAGATGGGTGTAAAAACGAACTGAAAAGGGTTTTTAAAAAAATATTTTTACAGGCGAGATGGGCAGAGATGCTGGCAATAACCATAAAACTTTACACGTCATTTATTCATAGGATAGAGAATCCCTGTTTTTTTTTTTTCACCCGCCCTTTACTTTAGCAGTTTCAATTCAGTTGCTAGGTCACGGCGTGGTTTTAAAAGTTTTTTTTGCTATCTGTTGTGTTAAGATAACGACTTTGGCGGCACGGTTCGATAACGTAGCGGCAGTTAGATGACTGTGTTGCGTTACCTTATATGTACTTTCCGCCTCTTACTTAATTTCACTCCCCTTTCGCTCCGTGCCTGAGCCAACATTTTTTAGCAACATGATACGTGCGGCCTCTACACAAGAAAAAAATGCGCTTATCACTGCACTTTATGAAGCTACCGGGCATGCTGTGACATTATTATTATGCATGGCACCTTCCAACTCCTGGGTATCACCTCCCCCCGTTTTGATACTGTTGTGGGGGGGGGGGGGGGAGGTCAAAGAATAATCTATGGAACCATATTTCATGTTGTGCTTTTAAGTAAAGTGGGTAAGATTTGTCGAGATTATTCAGTTATTAAAACTGAAATATTTTATGCCTACATACGTGCATTGGAATGAAATAAACTATAATGACTTTGTGAGGCAAATGTTAATTAGTTTACAAGACCAAGTAAATTGGAATATTATTATTTTAGTCTGGTCTTTTATAAAATGATGTAGGAAGAGCGGTGAATTTATTATGGACACAGACTCAGGTAATTTTAAACTCCTAGACTCGTTTGCAAGAGGGCTATAAAGGAAATTCTGCTAGTTTCTTTGAAAATGCCCAAAACACGTAGATTAAGGCTATTTTCTAAAGCGCCTCATAATTATTCATATCAACCCCCTCGTAGGCTTTTTAATAACGCTAAGCAGGAAAACTGCAAAATTCCTGTTATCAACCAGCGATTTAAAAAATATATATTAATGTAACCAATTTAAAGGTGAGCAGATAAGAATTCTTTCGCTTAACCAATATTTATGATGAATGACATGCTTTACACCCTTTGGGTAAGCATGGGCTAGGGCAATGAAAAATTCTAACTAATGGAGCCACGTAAAATTTTGCCCATTAACTGTTTTATACTCATAATAATATAAATCGTAATTTCTTTATTAATACGATTTTAATTATTAATATAATTCTAAGGGTAAAAAATCTGAAATGCCTTAAAAAGTTTTCACAAAATACTTTTTTTCATTACTATTATTTTCGAGTGATTTTGATACATTTTACTTCGTCAATTTCGAAAATAATACTAATTTTGCATGGCTAAAAAAAGGACAAAAACCCTTCAGACTAACAGTGAAAGTTTTCCAAAATGTATCACTAAAGATTTATTCAGACAAATGACAGAACTTCTATTCACTATTAATATTAAAGATATGACGTTTAGATACATATACGCAATTTGTTCATGCCAAAATAACTTAATTATTTCGTTTTCAATTAGATAAATATATGTTTAAAGTGCGATGGACTATAGATTTTAAATCGGAAAAAAAGAAGTAATTTTGGTCTTGCTTATAATTACAAAATCTTGTACACTGAAAGTGAAAAAAACGCAGTGAAAAGTTTTAAAGAATGCTCCAGCAAAAATATGCATCCACAAATTCGATCGTTGATTCGAGGTATCGAATGTTTATAAAAATTGCTAAACGTAAAAGACTGCATAAACACTGAACGTATTGTAAGAACCGAAAAAGTTCTGCTTAAAACGCAGCATCTTCATCCTAATTTAATAGTGCTGTAAATTTAATTTGAAATTGGGAAAACAGGTTTGTTTTCCAAGCGCATATCTCCTAACCCTTTATTTTTTTCCAACTTTTATAAATGAAAATCTTTGGAAAAGATGGGGGGGGCGGAACTGCTGTATATATATATATATAAAAGGATACAATCTTTCGAATAGCATAATACAACAACGGACACAGAAAAAGAGGGATAAAATGGTGAAAACAGTCAAAAATACTTTCTTTTAAGAGTGCGAGAAGCTAAATTTAATAAGGTACTTCGGTAAATTCTGGAATGGGAACTGTTTCCGAAAGAGTTCCCGAAGATAAAATCGCCGCCTTTTTGATGCAAGCGAATTTCATTTTTAGAATCATCTTTAACCCCCAATTCCCCCCCCCTTCTTAGAACGTTTACAAAAATATGAATAAAAAGAATAAATAAAAGAAGGCGGGAATGCAAACACACGCACAAAAAAAATCGAATTTATGATGTCGCGTACATTTCCATTTAAAATTGAAGTAATTTAAAAAAAGTAAAGAAAAAGGAAAGTGCACTAACAAACACTCTTTTCATTTTAAAAAGTCAAAAGCTCATTGAAAAAAACCTCAAACGAATTGCTCGACTTAAGAATCTTCTGTCACATAATTAATTATATGATGTACGTATTAAATTCTGCTGATTTAAAGAAGCGATACTTTCGTATTTCCCCCTCCTCCAATTTATTTAGTTTTAATATTTTTCTTCTTATTTTGTTTCATTCTTAATGAAGCGCCAACCGATTCCAGCAGAATCCGAACTCCATACACATTAAAGGAGAAAAGAAATGTCAGCAGCAATACAGGCATAAAAATGAATATCTTTATTGAAGTATTGTAATATCGGAAAAATGCTTTCTTCCGAGGGGAATACGCTGCTCTGACAGTAAATCGTTCGACAAACGTAATTATTTTTTATCCAGTTAAAAGAATTCCCCAACCGTAAAAAATAATACATTCGAAGTAAATAATACATTGCAGTTACAGGAATAGTGGTGCATTGCTGTCTTCGAGAAGCAAATAAAATACGGAAATCATTTTATCTTTTTTTTAAAAAATTTTTATTTTATTCACACTTTAATTTTTTTAATTAATTTTGTTTTTGAAATACAGATATGTTAGAAAAAAATCTTTACTTTTTCTGATATTTGTATTCAGAGTTAAAATGTCGACAGCAATTATTGAAAGTTAAAAAAATACAGTAATTTAAAACGAAACAACAAATTGATTATAATTTATTTACAGGTTGTTTGGGTCTACTAGTTGTAAAAAGCACATTTATAATTTGTCAAAGCAAATAATGCTTGGAAATATAACTCTAAATATACATTTTTAAATGAAAATTTGAAAAGGTTAATTAGAATATTCACATATATTTATTATTATCAATATTTTGTTTTTTATTTTAGCATGAGAGCATATAACTTCAAATGTCGGGCTAGCTATTAAAATATTTTTTTAAGTATTTGTTCGAATTCAAAAATTCTAGTGTTGTCTAGTGAAACTAAAATTTTGCGGATTCATTTTCAGGCAGCCCCCACTGAAAATGTAAACTCAGACATTTATAAAAGATTTGACGTATTAGCGTTGCAGAAAAGTAAAGTATCTGAACTTCCAAAAGCGTTCGAAATCGTCTCAGCGTAATAAAATTCTGAGTGCAAATTATTGTTAGGTTATTGTTATCTTTTTAATTAAGTGCCTGAACAATGGGGGGGAAGCGTTATCTCAGAACAATATTTAAGAGTAAAGAAAACTTTTAACTCATCAAATAAATTTTTTAAAACATTGACAGTTGGCAACATTTTAAATTCGTCAGCCCTACTAGTTGCATGGTTATCTGCGTCCTTCGTAAGTTCACCAATTCCCAAAAGCATCGTGAACAGTGCAGACCGTGGATACACGCTACGGTAATTTTGAGAACTGATAACAAGCATCATTACTAATTCCAAAGGAACATCGATGTTGATGGCAGAATAACGGGAAAGCTTTATCACAATATAAGACATGTCTTGGCACACTGCTGATGATAAGCAAATGGATATTCTGTTCTTATCTTTTTAAGCCACGAGATGTGTGTCTTTCGGCTGGCTTAGCAATATGTTGGTTAAAACTAGCGAAGTATTCGCTTAATTCTTGTAAGCATCTATTAATTTCAATGTCCCTTGCGAAGCTATTTAGTTTCCATCAGTTTGATCCATCACCCACCAGCTTAACTTATTATTTTTTTCCTTCATCTAACTCAACAACTTAACTTTATAAATCCCTGCGATGAAAACAGTAGAAGACAACTGCCGAGACTGTTTCCTGCTTTTTGCACTGATATTGAAAAAGACCTCCAAAACACTTTAAAGCGAGCCAAATACACTTGTGTGTGTGGGGGGAATTATTGTTAAGTTGACAACTTCTAATGCCGTGACACCATCTTAAAGGGAGGCAAAATTCGAAACACCCTTGTTAATAGTTGCCGCATAAAATCCCGCTACACTTAGAAAGAGAAGGGGGAGTGTGTGTGGGGGAGGGGGGTGATTAGTGAGTTTAAAATACTGCAACGGCAGTAATTACGATAAACGTCTCCAAAGCATAAGTGCATATATGAATCCAACCCCTTCCGCCGGAATAAAAAAAAAAGTACAATATTTTTTAACAAAAAATCCAGGTTTAAGCTCAAGTATTCGAAAGAGCATTAGGGAGCGGGGGAGGGCGAAAGGACAAGGGGGGGAAAATGAAAACCAGGAAGCATAAAAATGAAAAGCAACGGCAGCAGCAAGAAATTCATAAAACGCTATTTCCTTAATGGTGTTTTTAAAAACTCCCGTGACGAGAAAACCATGTTACGTGTGCGTATTCAGACGTTGTAACAATGCGGCAATTAACTCACTCACCCCCTCGCACATTGAGGGCATCGAAAAGTGAAAATGCATATTTGTGAGCATTAACTAAATACGTTAGCGGAAAACGAAGTGTCTCTTTTGCATAAAACATATCCCATTTGTAGGTTGTACAGTTTTTAACGCACAGCTTCCGAAATAGAAAGCGAATTAAGAGGGAAAAAAGTATACATTTCTAAAAGGGATGTAAACAGTAACGGCGGAGTCATTGTTTAAATTGCGTTTTTTTAAAAACTCTATCCGCTAACCCCATCTGTCCCCTCTGGGATTAAACACGGCATAAATATGAACGACGATTGTGAAAACTTTTTTATGCTTGGAAAAAAAAAAAAAATGCAACTTTGATTATCTCGTTGGAATTTTATAAATAATTTAACCGAAAGACAATGAAAAGAGTGTAATTTCCAAAATGTTTGGCGTTGCTCATGTATGAATTAATCTTGTAAAAGCTGATATCACGCATGTCGGTGAAGTTGATAGTAAGGTTAAATGAAAGTCATGAGAAAATTTCAGATTTTCTGAAAATAAGTCTCGCCCCATATCTTATAAATCGCTGCGTAATTTTTTAAAACCAAAATTCAGTACTAACGGAATTGGTAATTAGTTTTAATGAAGAAAAAAAATTTGAAAAATTATTTTTAATGAATAAAGGAATGAATCTTTCCAATAGGATTTACACCTTTCGCTAAATACAAACAATCGAAACTATTTACGTTTTGCTTTAAATTTATTTTGTCTTAGGAATGTTTATTTTGTCTTTTATTTGTGTAATTCAAAACTCAGAAAAATAAAATGCAGATCAATAAGAATTAAATTTTTATTTTTTAACCAAATAAGCACATTTGAATTAAGGTGTTATGGATAGTTGTATTTGTTTTTTGAATTGTTTTTCTGAATATGAATTAAGACATCGCGGCATTATGGGTTGTAGGCAAAATAATATAAAACTACAGAAACTGAAATCGGAAAGAGCATTACTTATTCTACTAGATCCTGTTCATCAAATCCAGACATATCTCCCGTGACATCAGAATAAAAAAAAAATCCTTCTATATTCACACTGAACTTGAACGGAAAGGGGATTGTTTTACAGCATACAAGAATAGAATAACATAGCATAAAAGAAAGTCCAGAAGAAATTTTGAACTTATAAAACTGCCAACAGTTGCATAAAATCTAAAGAAATAGATTCACGCGTCTAAGGTAACTTGTAAGGTAGTGGTGGGACTTCTAGACTAGGTGTTAGTTGGTAGTTTAAATATCAAACTGCCGAAATTCAATAATAGGCCCCATGAAGCGAAACCAACGCAATTACTAAAATAAATAAAATTTCACCATTTAGTTTAACTAATATCACAAAAAGGACGCTCAGCATTTTTGATTAGTTAAAGTAAAACATAACTAAAAATAAAAATTATGAAGCCATAGTGAACGGCGTAGTTCTGATGATCGCTTATAAATTAAATTTCTTTCAAAGAAATGTCAAAATTTTAAAAGAAACTTCTTTAAAATAATTCCTTTCTTTTAAAGAAATTATTTCTAAAATGTGATGGGGTATTTGCAGCATGCTTCCTCAAAATGTCAATTCCAACTTTCGTTTAATTTTAGTAATGTAATTAAAATCACTTTTTTTTACAGCGGAATTTTAAACGTACGCAACAATAAAAGAATATAAATATTTAATATTTTACAAATATAAATTTATAAAAGATTTGCCATTCAACAAACATTATGGTCTGTGAAATTACATATAAATTTAGGCAATTTTTCTCACAACATAATGCAAGTATTTAAATATTGCCACGCTGCAACTCCTTTCATTATATTTTATTCATTTCATTATGTTGGAGTCGCAACCCTTCCAATTCTCCTCGAAGTATATATGTTACGGGGATGCAAAGCGAATTCCAAAACCGCCCACCCAGAAAATTCTCTTTCGGGCCCCAGCCAGCGAGGAACAGTGGACAAGTCGCTCACGAGAACAAGCACCAAGTCGGCAAGTAACATTTCCTTCCCGTCCAAATCCTCCCCTTTATTTCTCTCCGTTCCCCTCCACTTTTTATTTTACTAAATTTTTTCTTCCGATTCCAAAATAAAGCAATTTATAGCCAAACGACATCGATAAATAATAATGCGAAGGAATTGGAAGAAGGGTGGGTGGAGAAAGAAAAAGAAGGGCGGTGGGGGGTGAGCAGACAGCGCCCCACCCGCCAACTTTCGAGTACCAGAAACGTGTGTGTCCATATTTTATACGAGCCCCCGAACTGTATGTTTAAGCAACCTGTCACGCTTCAGTTCTTTACCGATGACAGTTCGAATTTTGCAACTTGAGATGAAGGGAGGGGAGGGATATGGGGTTTTCGAAAAAGCGCGAATAAGAAGTTTCAAGAACAAAATGGAGGAAGACAGACCAGTGATGCAATAATAATAATAATAAAACGAAGAGGTTCCCGTGAAAAAAAAAATAATAAGACGAAAAGAGAAAGAAGGGGAGGGGGAAGGGAAAGAGAGCATTTGTCAAGACGTAAATGGAACCTTTCAAATCTGAAGAAATTGAATTTTATTCCCGCCTCTGTGTTCTTTTTTTTATATGTATGGTTTCTTTTTTCTACTTCCAAACACGAGTACAAGTTGGAAATTTTTCGTTTCCTAGCTTCTGAATCAACGATTTTTTTAGCGTTATATTTACTTTTTATTTCTTTCTAAAAAAATTGATTGCATTATTTAATGCAAACAAGGGGGAGGGGAGGAAATAGTAAAAAGTGTACCTAAAAGAGAAAAGGATGGGTTGTTTCAGAAGATCGCCTTTATGAGATAGGGACGATTGTCACGAAGCATGGAAAAAAAATCTGTCGCAATAATCGAAATGTTTCCACTTTCAACAAATATTTTTTAAAAAAATGTACATGAATGAAGATGTTTGTAAATAGAAAATAAATTCGACACACAATTTTCATCACAATTTGCAAAATACTAAGATTATATTATGACAACGATATGTCGTTATACAGATTACGTAGATATATCTCTTTCACAAAAAGTGCCAAATTTTTATATAAAATGTTATATCACAGTATACTCACTGTGCTAAAATGATTTTGATATTAGTTGATCGGCTTAAAAGGAATTCTAAATTGTATTAATTTGAATTATGCACAGAAATGCAGTTCAGATCTTTAAAAGGATCATTATTCAGACTTGTAATCCACATAAATATTTTTTTTTAAAAAAACGCATTTAGCTTGGACATATTTTTGAAAGAAATTCCACTAATTCAATTAGCCACGTTAAATTCAAGAGTGGGTCTTTACATAAAAAATACATCTTAACTCTAAAAAAATAAAAAATAATAAAAAAAAAAAACTGAAATTTTAAAAACTTATCACCCCCACCGGAAAAAAAAAGGTGACTGCATCTTTCATTAAAAAATTAAGCCTGAGACAACACGTTTCTATTCGATAGTTTGAAGTTAGTATGCTTTCTTAAGAAACTGTAATACGAGAAAAATCTTAATACAATTCACTCCTTAATTTAATACAGTCAGACTTAAAAAGGTTTCTATAAATGCACAATGAAACTTATAAAAGATGCAAGAAGCTAAACAGACTCTTTACTTCTGCACTGCAATTAATTATTAAATGTTTAATCAAATTAAATGCAAACTGAATTAAATATGCGATGCCTCAGCAAAATCTGTAGGAATATTCAATTTTATGAATGACGTAAATAAAAAATATTTATAATTAAACTACTATAATTTTATTTAATGTTCTACAACAGTATACTTTTAAATGTTCGGGTATGATTTATCCTATAAAGGCAATTGCAGCGTTTCAAAAATGTTTTTCGTATTTGATAATACTTTGCATTTGTGCTTCAGTTAAATTATGGGCTTAAATGGATATATACCAAAAATTGTGAAATTAAATAAATATATTCAACTAAAATTCATTCAATATTAATTCTATAATAAGTTAATTTATTTTATTTAATTGTTGCAGAATTAATGATGATTTAGCATACTTCTACCAATGAATAATTAGCAAATGATGCTGTGTGAATTTAACAGTAATAAACTATGAAATAAATAAAACGTAAATTATATTACCTGCCATACACAAAAAATGCTATTATTTTCATTATACAGATGGCGGAAAGAACTCTAGTTCCATTTAGCTAGATAGCGACATAATCTCTAATCAAATTCATTCAGTGAGCATATAAAATCGTCTGCCTTCAAAAATTTTCATTTCAATTCATTCTATGCTTAAATGTTAAAATACGAAATATTAAAGACAATAAAACTGAACCAGAACAATTTAAATTATATTTTTATAAAATCGAACTCTTTTTCTTTTTTCCATTACACTAAACTTATTTAAATAGGCTAAAATTTAAACCCAGGTATTCTATGTTCAATTTTTTCGGAACTAAATGATTCACTAGAAATATTCCTTTTAATTATAATGCCTCATATATTATCCAAATATTCCATAGCTTTACATTTTGCATTCATTAAAAGTTGTAAAAACTTACTGCCAACACAATCGCTCGCACAACGGGATCATTTCGGTGCAAGTTTTCGGAAAGTTAAAAATGTTTCATGGAAAAACACCGACGAGAGAAAAACCCCACTAATTATAATAACCCAGAGCATTCTCACACTTTCGAAAATTTTCCATGGAACATTTAATGACTCTGTCAGAATTGAACGAAGATGAAATGTAAAGTAAAAAAAATGTCGAAAGTTACGTACCCATTAACTTAAATTACTCATTATGGTTGTATTCATTATAACGACAAGCGTGATACTCGGTCTCTTCGCTATTTTTTTTTAATTATTATTATTATTTTCCGCCACCATTTCATTCCTTCTTTGCGGGGAATGATTATGTAGGGGGACGCTATTTTCGAGGAAAGGAACACACGGTAAATGTATGTAAATGAGGTTTCAGAGTAATTATTGTCACAATTTGCGCCAGGGCTGCTGAATAGGGAGGGCGTCATGCTTGTTTTCCAGAACACGGACCTTTTCTGGAAAACTTGGAAGATTCCGAATGGTTCGTGGTGGAAATACGAATGTGAAAATGACTTCCGCAGAAAAGGGATTTTAGATAAGACGGTGGGTTTGTAATGGGTTTAAATAAGACAAGCAAAAATTTAATACGTTTGCTTTCATATTAGGAAAAGAGACTTCATTAATTTTTTTTTTTAAATTTTGGCAACACATTTGCTCAATATTTTTCTAGAAAATATCAAGATCCGAATATGTAGAGTCAGTTCTTTAATTATTTGGAATACGAATTAAAGGGAGTAATTTCGAGCTTCGCTGCGTTTCACACTTTTTCTAATCTTTTCAGTTTCGGTCGGGTATTTAAAAATTCCTTTCCTCTCCCCTTGATTTTGATAACGTTTATAATTTGCATTTTAAAACTAATTAGATGCATCAAGACAGCATGAATTAATAACCATTGTATCTCGTATAGATTGTAATTTGTTAATTAAATAGGAATTTCTGTAATGTTATTAATATTTTTCATTGATTTTCTAAGAATATGAACTTTTAATGAAGCTAACATAACAACAAATTCTCAGCTAACTGACAGTTTAGGGAAACTTTCGAACAAAGAATTTATTGTTCTATATCTAAAAATGAATACCTTATTTTATGTAATATTGCTACTATGTTCATGACTGAAATTTTGAAGAAATTTTTGGGACTTTTACCAGAAACGTGTCTTTAATAACCAGAAATATAATTATGGAATTTTTGTTGTTGTTGTTGCACTTAGATTTTGCACATATCTTCTAATGTATGAGGAAAACTTAAGAACTATTCGCGTTCTTTTATTCAATCTTTTAAAAAACGCTATTCTCATTCGTACACGTCCAACATTTATAACATCGCATTCAGAAATTCCAAATAACTGTGTTTATAAGGTTATCAGATGACAGAAAGAGAACTATGGAATTGATTAATCTTCACCTGAAAATTTATCCCCGATTTCAGAAAACTTAATCATAAATACAATTTCGCTTACTATAACAATTTTTATTTATTTTCTCAGTACTTTTGTTAATCTGAATGCACGCGCAACTTAAGTGTCAACTATTTGTCACTGGATGACAAAAATATTCAAAAAGGGACGATACCATGAGCTGCTGGACCAGGTGACACCAACCAGCCCGTACTGATAGTAACTGTAGATTAGGAAGGGATTAAAAAACTGGTCGATTCCACCACTAACCCTTTAAAACCAAGAATACTTAGTAATAAAAGAAAAAAGGGGGGAAGCAGCCGGCTACGGAAATGCGTGAATGTAATGATAAGCCCCATTCTTTTCTTTTACGCTTTCGAAGGCGTTTCCGTCACTTGTCGTCCCTCCGCCTTTTTGCGTCAGGAAAAGACGTTCAATTACGGGCGATGTAATGACAATAGCCGCAATTTCCTCTTACCTCAATTTCCGCGCCCAAGAAGCCTTTCCTCTGACAGGCCTTTCATCCCGCAGAAATAACAGGGGAAGACGGGGGTGGTGGAAAAGAAGAATATATGTCGATGCCTTTAGCGCCACCAGAACTGACATTCCGAATAAATTCTAGAACGCTATATATCACCACCATTCCCTGTGCCTTATTGTTTCCACCCATTACCGCGGTAGCAAGCCTTATAAATGAAAACGATTGTTCGTTAATGTTTAGGTTCCGTATGCAAGAACGGTATAAATGGGTTTGAAAAAAGCAAGATACCAATTACAAGAAAAAAAAAAGGCATCTTTAAGGAGGTTACTAGGTGGTAGATAAAGGATCTAATCGGACATTGTTGAAAATAGAATGCAGATTTTTTTTAAAACTCTGGTTAAGTTCATAAAAAAAAGGGAAGGCACTTATTACTTGTAGAATGCATAAAATGAAAACACTGCGATTAATTCAGTCGTTATTTTAAAGAATGTGAAAGGTTCGTTTTAAAATTGTTACATTCGCGATTCTCGCGCATTTCCAAAGATTGAAAGCAGAATCTTAATTATTTTACCTGCCGAGCTCAACGTTATTTCAACTAACACCTCTATTCTATATTGTTGTGACCAATAAACAATAGAGGTGTTAGTTGAAATCATTAAACGTTTTGTTTTTCAATATAAATGATCCATCACTAAATCTTCAATTTGAATTTTCGTCTGTTGTTTATAAAGAACTGTCATCAGGCGAATTATTTTTTTAACACCAATTTTCAGACGTTTTTATTTAACACTGAAAAGTAATGGTTTATTTATTGCATACAAATAAATGTTTCAATGAATATACGTATGTATTTTTATTTAAATTGCAGAACAGAGCTTTTTTTAGAAAACTATGCCCCCTCCCTCTTCTCTTGTTCGCAGGTTTTGTGCCAGCAGAAATTTAGTTCCCTCATTATAAACAATAATGCATGTATGAAACAGAAATCAGCACGTGAAAGAACCATTATCACTATTTTGAAAACGGCAACAAAATCAACAGATAAAAATGGCGAACAAACGCTTTTCTTAGCAAAAGAATCCTTTTCTTTATTCTCAGAGTTATATATATATAGTCAGTTCTCTAAAACAATTGATAGACGCGCACAATCAATGCAAAAAAAAAAAACTGGTAAAGGGATTCCACAAACGCACAGTGACCGCAACGCACTCGAGTTTTAAATGAAGTTTTAACGAGAATCCTGTGTGCGGCAGAGGAAAGAAACTAATGGGTGGCTGGGCTGTAAAAATATTTCCTTCCCAAAAGCATCCCGTTCTCTTTTTAAATGCCAAGTACCGGGCGCGTTTCGTTTGCCTTTTAATGGTCTTTCATCCGTCAAACAACATCACGGAAAAAAGGACTTTACTCAGCATGCAGCAGGGCATTTTATTTTATGACGCTTTTTAGAGGCCTGCTACGCCCATCAAACGCATCTGAGTCGCGTGGTTGATGGTTTCATTAAATGACGCCAGTAAAAATAAGGCCAAAAAATAAAGCCGCTATCCTTGCCTCATAAAACACTAATGCTGAAATTTATTTGAAATGATCCCACATCGCCGTGCCGCTATATAGATGTATAGACGGTTCGAATGATGGAAGAAATGGCCGTCACAATTGACTACTAAAAAAATAATAAAATTGACACAGCGCGACATTTTTTTAAATCGATACAACATATTCGTATATTTTAAAAATAAAATTTTCCGAGTTACAACTGAGTGTTGAAAAGGGGGGGGGGGGCCGCCAACAAGATGAGAAACATCTTTTTTCTTTAACATTCATGTGTTTATTTTAATCCCTGTACAATGCAGACAAAAATTAAAAAGAAATTTATGAATCTGTCAGAGAATCGAATTGATAATACTCGAATGGGTGGTATTCTCCGAGTTTTCATGCTTTATTAAAAATATTCTGAGAAGTTATTTTCCCAATGTAAATACGCCGATTACAGCTAAAACTTTTAGCCTATTCAAGAAATAACTATGTGAAGAAATATAACTTCATTTCTATGTCCCTAAATTCTATGTTATTGGCATCCTTTTAATTTTCAGGTTAAATATTTTGTAATTTTTTTTTTTTTTTACATCATGTTCTACCGTTCAATTTTGACATTTTAAATACGCTTATCCCCTGACGTTTTACTTTACAGCAAAGAATGTTAATCAGTATAGTAAATGTTACAATCAACATTTTGCCATATGATATCTGAAGACGGCATTTGAAAGT
Source organism: Araneus ventricosus (assembly GCA_013235015.1). Classification (NCBI taxonomy): domain Eukaryota; kingdom Metazoa; phylum Arthropoda; class Arachnida; order Araneae; family Araneidae; genus Araneus; species Araneus ventricosus. Next base: position 36,321 of record BGPR01000809.1, on the reverse strand, counting down.
TGAATTCCCTAAAATAAGCATTAAAATATACATTAATCAAAATAAAACAAAACGCAACCCTATTACAAAAATTATTAATAGAAATAAAGCCGGCACTTTTTGAAATCAAAACTTTTTTTTTTTCACGACAATGAAGATTCATTTAGATTCCACACGAAGACCTCCTGACGCTTGTTTCGACAACACAACAGGAAATCGCTCTTTCCAATTCACGGCGCTTAAAAAAAGCGACAAATAAAAAGACAGCAATACAAACAATACCTCCTCTCAGCGTTAAAATACGCTCTCAAAAAGGCTAAACAATACGAGATGTGTTTATAAACCGTCATTACCTTCCCGCCGTAATCCAGCTGTCCCGTTCCATGTCCCACAACCGCCTTTCGCTCCATGTCCCCAGATGAGAGGATAGCGGAGAATGGGTTTAGGAAATTGCGTGATAACACAAGGGGAAAAATCATCTCAAATTTTCTTTCCCTTGGTGGAAGCGCACGGAATAAATGGATAGTCTTTCACAAAAGAAATATCTGTAATGACATATTCATAATGCATCACGCATCAAGAAATTACAAGACATCCAGACATGTAACGACTTCGGTCGTTTCGTTTCAACCAGTAATTACAATAATGGACCTTCCTCGCCGTAATGTCACAGCTCAAGATAGGGGAACTGCAATTCATTATTGGCCGGCAACGAGGAATCGGGCGCGCTGGAGAAAAGAGGAAGTTATGCACAATGGCCCGTTTGCAACTACTTCCGGACTGTGTTCGAAAACGCGGTGCGTAATTAAACGGGACCCTTTGAATACAAAGCAGGAATTGGTTATCTGCAGTAGGTAGAATCTTTGTTTCTGGGACCGGTAGGTGATTAAGGCGCAGGCTAAAAATAACACAAGAATCGCTATCAAAATTTGGGCGGGAGCCTCATTTTTTCGTTTTCAGCGATGCATGTTTTTAGAATAAAACATAATTGGGCAGAAAAAGCTAATAGAAAAAATAAGGCTAAAATTATCATAAGAGTAACATTGTTGCTGCACAGGAAACTAGCTTGAAAGTTTTGCAATATTAATGTTTTGAAGATAACAGTGGCAAATAATTTTAACTGCTTCCAGGTTTGGGTATTCATCTGAAAACAGAAATATGCCATGGAAAATAAAATGAAATGTCAAGTTCTTGTCTCATACAGAACTTTGATCCTTCAGCAACACACATAGAAACAAATGAAATGGCAAAAAGTATCCCAGGGAAATATAAATAAATCAGATTTAGTATCTTCATAGAAATTTTAGAATTATTTCTGAAATAAAAATATGCAGTTCTTTTACCTACATTAGTTTCAAAACTTTTATCCCTAAGAGTAATGACCAAAGAAAAGATCATTAAACATGATCAGGCATTGTCAAAAATTTAATATTACTGTTGATACTCGTCAATTTTCACATGATATTTTACATGAAAAAATTTTCTAATAACATTTATACTTAACTAGTAACAGATGAATGATTTTATGTTCCCTTTTTTTTGAAGTTAATACAGCTTAATCTAGCTTAGTTACAAATGAGCCCACATATCAAATAATTTTAAAATGCATTCATATTTTTGAAAAGAATTATGCCCGAGTATCTTACAGAATTTCCTGCATCATTTCAATTTTAAATCATAATTGCCCTTGCAATTAAAAAACAGCATTATTTGTAACTAGCCATTTTTGCTGATCAGCTTGTTTGACCAAATTACTGGCTTTCTATTTCAGCTTGAAAATTGAACTGTGATGAAAAAGTGAACAAAGAAAAAGAAATTATTCCAAAAAATGTCCCAGTAAAGTTTAAATATTCCTCTGAAAGCAGAAAACAAAAGAAAAATAAGAATGAAATATATAAATAAAACTAAATTTGACTACAAATGTATATCTTTTTATACCAAACTTGTTCCCTGTTCCCCGCCCCCTATTATACCAAATTTTTTCCCAAAAGGAAAATTTCATCCACTTAAAGATAGACAGCCATTGTTATGTGATTTTTTGTTAAGTTGCTAATGAAAAAATATAGGAAACCTCTGATTACCATTCATCAAATACTAAAGAAGTAATCCTAGAAGGTATTGAGATTGTTTCTGTTCCAAATTTTGAAAATTAAAAATACCAGCAATTTTATTTTGTTTTTTAAGTGACAGTGGTATGTCTGATTACTTATAGTGTGTGATCAAGTTGTTCAATGATCATTTGTTATGTTTTATTTGGCACTCATTTTTATTAAAACATGAATTTTAATATAAGTGAATGAAAAAGTTCGTCCACAAATAGTTCACATGCCTTTAGCCTGTATTGCACAAATTACCTGTATTTTACAAAAGAGCAAAGCACAAAACATTAGGATCTGCAAAAGAATATAATAAACCTTTTCATCAGTATACGCTGAATACCACGGGCAAAAATATCTGCATAGAGCTCCAGACACCAGTGGCAGAGCAAGGTTGAAAGGCACGTAATATAACACAATGTTCCCCTTGCTTGTCTGGCTTTAAAAATGTGAAAATCCTCTCTAAGTGCCAACACCAAGATCAGTGCCTATGGTATTTATATCGCCTTGCTGTGCCACTGCTAAACACCTGTTGTTTATTGTTATAGAAAAACAAAAATCTTGATGAATTGAAGTACATTAATCTAATATTCTTTTATTTCAAAAAAAAAAATTGTTCCCCTTGCTTGTCTGGCTTTAAAAATGTGAAAATCCTCTCTAAGTGCCAACACCAAGATCAGTGCCTATGGTATTTATATCACCCTGCTGTGCCACTGCTAGACACCTGTTGTTTATTGTTATAGGGGAAAAAAAAAATCTTGATGAATTGAAGTATGTTAATCTAATATTCTCAAAAAAATTGGTTTCATTTTTGTATCGTCTTCAGTGAAAATGCATAACAGGAGTCTTTTTTTACCACTGGTGGGTTACAAGAATGGCAATTAATCTTCAAATTATACCATAAAAAAAGATTGATAGAACCAAACAGATTGTCAAAGCAATAAAACAATCTCGAGCTCACTTTGAGAATCTAAAAAATATCCTTTAATTAAAAAGGAAAAAAAGCTCCATCACTTCACTGTATATAAGAAATTTTTAAACAATTCCCTAAAGAATAATTTTCTGCACACAGTTTTAACATATAATGTGTACGTATTTGAAAAGTAAAGCAGAACAAAAAACAAATTCAGTTCATAAAATCACACAAAATTATTTTTAAGTCATCACAATTATTAATATAAAGGCATGCAAGTTTTATCTAAACTAACATGCCTTTTGCTTTGCATTTTGTGATAAATCCATCATAAAGCCTCATCCATTCAAAAATCTTTTTACCCAGTGGCGTAGCTACAGCTTTTGCTGCCTGGGACGAACTTGCCGCCCTTCCTTTACAAGTTACCACGTAAATCTTTGAAAAAAAACGAAACAGGGAAAAAAAACATTTTATTAGTAACATAATTCATCACTTGAGACACCCTCTATTTCTGCAGATAGGTTGCGAAATCATCGAGTCCTTTTTTCACATATCAGTAATTTACTGACAAAAGGTATAAAATATGAATTAAATACATTATTTTTTTATGTATACAATAACTGAACTAGGGCCACTGCTCTTCTTCGTTATAAAATTGTTTTCCTGAATGTCCGATTTAGCCGCCCCTTTCAAAGTGCCGCCCGGGGCGGACTGCCCCATTTAGCTACGCCACTGTTTCAACCTTCAATATTCCGTATAAGATTCCAAACCAAATATTAGTAATACTTACTTTCTTTCTTAATTATCGGCAACTAATAAATCTGAATTTCATATAAAATAAGTTTTCCAGTACTTTTATTCTGTCTAATTTTAAATTTATTTATTTGAAAAGAACACGTAGAAGACAATTTGGGTTGGAAGCATGTTCAAAATCAGTGCTTTGTGTTGCATGCTGAATGGTTAGTCCAAAACAAAGTCTTTCCCACAAAGGTGATTAAAAGTAAATTTAGTATCAAACAAAAAGAAATCAAACATTACTGTTGAGATCTTATTACTGTTACTGATCTTATTATGTTATTATAACTGCTATGCCTAGCACTGAAGGTTTTGCATTCTCATACATTCTCTTACCTTTATGGAGTTGCATCCCACAGCTGCATTATTAACACAACCAGAATCTCTGCAGGCACAGTTCTTACATGACAGCATGTGAATCCCCTGATGTGCATCATTCCATTTATTTAATTCCATCATTAAAAAATGGATTCAACACATACATAGTAATATATCTTAACCTTACAAAGATTTCAAACTCCTGTAGCTTAAAAATAATTTAAATAATAATAACTCTTAACTTAAAAATAATTTTAAGTTAAGAGTGTTAAGTTAATTTTAATAAACACAAATGCATCCAGAAACATTTTATATAATAAAATTACCACATCAATAAAATGAAAACTTAAAAAAAGTAACTTAAAACAATATAGTTTACTTTTTTTAAGTAGATAGTAATTAGGAGTGTGAAATATAATTTTTTGTCAGAAAAAATAATTGTAGCAACAGTTAAAAATAATTTCCTGTTTATATAATTATCATTTGTAACTAACTCTGCTTTATTTTTCAGGAATTATTACTTCATATTAAAAACAAGGAAAAGAATGGAAGGCTGGTAACTATAAAAATGCTGAGTCTTATTTTTTTAAAAATAAACTCTTTTTCAAAAATTGTCTGAATAGTTTCATTTTTTCCCTATTGTAAACAAAACATGCATATATTTCAAGAACTTCTTCACTTACTTATACACAAATGAATTAAAAAAATTTTCAAACACACATTTTCTGAAATTTACTGTTCAAAAGAATTATCTAAAAATAAATTATGTTCATAGAAAACATATTCTAATCTTCTCTTCTTGAAAACAGTATGTTAAATGAGAGTTTAAATAAGCCATTCTTTTATCACATTACTGTACAAGAACTATTCTACCAAAAATCTTTTATTTTCAGTCCTACATGCACAGGTATTTTTAATTAATTTAATTACAGGGTATTTTTAATTTGAAAAATCTCAGAAGACTGCAATTTCAAAATAATACAATTTATATTTAAAATGAATTGGTGCAAAAGATATATAAAATTTCCACCTATGAAACTAAATATTTTGATTACCTTATGCTTACTTAATTTTTGAAAAGGAGTATAAAAATCCATATGGCATGGTTTAAATTTAAATAATTATATTTATAAAAAATGTAATAATAAATATCTGGGTGTTGTTTTTTTACTGAATTCATTTCACTAATTCATTTAAATATACGATTTAATAATCACTTCTCTGAAATAGAAATAAGATTTTCAAAATATATTTAAAGAAATGAAATACAATAATTATTTTTGGAAATATTAGAGAGTCTAATAACATAATTGATAGAGAATATAATTACAATTAAATAGACAGACAGAAATGGTTAGACTTTCTATCTGTATGTTGAGAGTTTGTTCCATTTAAATGTGGAAAAAAAAGAATAAAAACAAATTTTTTAAGTATGCATTCACCTGCAACATATTGTTAATGACATATCTTTGCTAATTTTTTAAGCAGCAAATGATTTCAGGACATTTCTACAGAAAACGTTTCAGTTTAATAAATAACAGCATGTATCCAAATATATAACCAAAATTAAATAGTAACCATTTTGTAACAATTTTGCAATATTCTCTTTCATCTTATTAAAGAGATTTTGCAGACCAAATGTCAAGACTAGGATCAACAACAAATAATTGACCAAATTAACTTTACAAAATATAAAAAATTCTCATTAACATCATGTTTCTGTTATAAAAAAAATTATGAAAATTATGTTATAAAAGGCTTTGTAATAGAACTTCGGAAAAAGTGTTCAGCCTAAAAATCATAAAACACAGAAGCTTAAAATTACAAAAGTGGAAAAGAATAAAAATTAAATGAAAGCATCAACAAAAACAATAATGACGACATTTAATATGTCAACTTATGGGATCTTACTTCTTTAAGGTGCTATGAAATGCAATCTATAAAACATCTTGAGTTTAACATTTTTAAAAAATTGATTCCAGCTAATGTTTTGGTGTGCAACAGGCAATGCATATTGGATATACAAAAATGTGATTTATGCAGGTTTCAATGTATTAAAAAAAAAACTTTAGTGTATATAAACAAATGAATAGCAATATTAATAATTATTTTTTCTTATAACAAAATTAACATTTTCTTACAAAATAAATATATAAATACAAAATAAAACAGTAAAAGAAGTAAACAGTGGCTCTCAAAATTATAATCAATCATTACTTTAATATAAAGGGGGCTGAACATAGTTTCAGTTCATTTAATTAAACGAGTTGTACGTTAAAGCTATGAAGAAAGGTTTTACATTGGGGTGGATGCAACAAACATAATTTAAATTTATTAACCTAAATAACTTATATATGGAAGCTTAGAAGGTCAAAGACGCAAAATTACACATTAATTAACCCCTTGCCATACAATTTTATTTAACCTCTTAATTAGATGCCACCACCTATTTGGGATATTTTTTTATTATTTCAATCTATTTAAGATGGTAAAGTATACTTGAGGCATTTAAGCGTGTCCAGGTGATTTCTGTATTTAAAATTAATTGTTACATTGACTTAAATACGGATTTCAATAGTGAAACTTCTGCAATTTGATGTGTGTGTCAGGGTCGTAATCGCATGTTAAGGGGTTTAAAAAAATCCAATTTAGTTTCAACTTACTCTTTTTTCAATTAATGCATACTGTGATTTTATTATCTCCATGACCCTTCTATCAAAACAAACACATAAATAATTGACTTTATCCATCAAAATAAATTCCAGAGAAGATATGAGAACTGAAATTCAGCAATTAGATAAAGAAGTGACTAAAGAGAACATGTTTCAACTAAAATGATGAGCAGTATTTCATACTAATATTCAAATAAGTGTAAAAAAAAAAAATCCATCCACAATAAAAGTGTTCATTCTGCAGAAAAATGAGAAATCTCAGAAATTATTGAACTGCTTTCCACAACAATAAGCAAAACTACAAGTAAGAAGCAAATCAAAAAATAATAAAGAAAAGATATTATTATCCAAGAGAATTTACGTTCTCTTAAGTGAAAAGGGACTACATTCAGTAACAATGATATTTTGAGACTTCAGTGTCCATGGAATGAAACAACATTCAGTAATTAATGTTCTGGTCATTTAGTCCCTAATTGCCTTTAGCATGTTCCCTGCCAAGTACCAGATACCTCATGGTTGGTGGTCTTGTTCAGGACGTCGACTACGAATTATCTCGTAGAAATTTAATATGATTGTATCAGACTAGCTTGTTTGACCTGGGACTTGGCAATAAATGTGGTAACAGCTTCACAATAAACTACTTCTTGGGGCATTATTTCCAGTATTGAACTCAATTATGATTCTATGAAGATGTATGTTAAAAAGAATAAGGTATACACGAAAACTTGCCAAGTTAAAGTGCTTAGCATCAGCTTATAACTCTTCAAAATTCTGATTCATTATTCAAGTGCGCATTTTAATTTAGGACAAAATATAACAGATCAACACAGCGCTTTTGGGTATGTTCATTGTATATTTTTGAAAAAGGTCATTTCTCACCTCATGGCGAAACACACACACCTAAAATAATGTAAAATTTTTAGCTTCACTACTAAAATTTGATTTCTGACAAAAAAAGAGAGGAAAATCTATTGTATTGCAGTTTTAGAAAATAAATGGAAAAATTAATAAATACTTTATTAATTTTTGGATAATAAACTATGCTGGCTGCATACTAAACTTTGAGATTAAATTTCGCGATTTCAACAAAGATGGAAAGCATTGCTGAAAATTCAGATTTAATTTTTGTTCAACAATACAATTTCAATTTTCTTTTTTACCAACGATACTTTTTTCTGAAAGTTTCCAAGGAAAAAAATATCTATATTTTTAGAATTTAGCATTTTAACTCTTAATTTTGGGAGCCACAGCCTATAAACATTAACTACATCAATAAAAATAATAAATTTTATTAAATTAGTATATTGTAACTTAAAAATATTTTCTTACTGTAAAATAATTAATTACTAATGCTGACTTCACAGCTACATTTTGTAAATATAAAGTTTTATGAAATTGGTTTATCTTAATATCAGAAGTAGGGACCTTACCTGATTCTGCATCATCTGCGAGTGAGGCGGCGGTTGAGGATGGGGGGACGGTTGAGAAGCTGGCTGTTGTGGCGGTGAAGGTCGCATATGAGAATTCTAAAAGAGACACAAAGGATGAATATGAAATAAATTTGAACCACAATATTTACAATTATTAAACAAAATTTTAACAAACACAATGATATTAAAAATATAGAATGGTTTAAATCATATTCAAGAGAAAAATTAATTATTAACGACTGAAACTATAACTTAACAAACTTTCCTGATTATTTCTAAGAAACAATTTTAGAAAAATGTTTAAATGAAATGAGTTATTAAAAAATAACGAAGTGCTTATTTCCATTAAATTTAATTTTTCCAATTTGTTAAGGAATTTTAGGCTGAGTTTGCATTTAAGGCTTCAGTAATTTTAATTATCCAGCTTTAATCAATATGTTAAGTCGAAGAAGAGTCTAGCATTTCAAATCATCTTCATTTTATTTAACATTTGGAAATATCCGTAAGAAGGGAGTTCATTATTTCTGTTATTTGAGCAAAATTAAGTTCTATCAATGACCACTGTACAAGGTCAGTGAAAAGCATGTGTCCAAAGAGCAACAAAAACAAAGTGTAAAAGAGGAATTTGCTTTTCAATGGAATGTAACAACTCTAATTTGCCAACTCAACATTCTCTAGAGAGGCTTGAGATGAAGTCCGACCCAGGCGAGCACTCTTAAGAGACAAAACAATTTTTAAAAATTACAAAAGACCAAATAAAAACTCAGGAAAGCTGAAAAGGGGAAAAAAAATAAAAATTGATTACATGTTTTTAATGAAAAACTTGTTTATACATTATTAAAATTAACCCATAGCAGTAAAATTCTAAATAAACTATAGTCAATGACAAGTTGATAGTATGTAGAAAGCTATCAGCAACATTATCACCCAAGATATAAAGACATTTCTACTATCTTAGGATTGCAGAAAGAATATCATGAAATTCCGCAATTTCCATTTTAGACATAGTTTTATTATGTAGAATATTGATTATTTGGGTTTAAAATTAATTCTGACCAAATATATCAACTGCTTTTAAAAGTATTAGGATCATATCATGGACTATTTAACAGGTCACTATGATACACTGCTGTTGAGTTTTCACCACACAATGTTCAGTTGTCACCAACTATACTTTTCATTTTGCATCATTCATTTTAAATTAAAAAATAATACTTACTGGAAAGAAACCAGGCGGCATTGGACCTCCAGGCATTCCATCATTTGGTGGCATTTGGCCAAGAGGACTGGGAGCTGTTGGATTCTGAAATGATTCATTTTAATAAACATGTTAAAACAGTTGGATAATAATAACAGTAAAGAAATAATTATAACTGGCTTCATCCATTAAATACACCCGAGGAATTATCGTAATAATAGAAGTAGCATTAGTTTTACATTCACACTGCATTTATAAATTAGCTGATAGTTTTATGTAAATTATCTCTATATTTTTCAGATATTATAGTACATTAAGATACATATTGTAAATTTTCATGAGGAATGTAAAACACAATAATTTTGAAAGTAGTAACATGTCAGTGAAAGCTTCAGGCTATTGGGGCACATCCCAGAACATGGTCTCAAAAAACATGACATCTGAAAGTATGAACTGTTGATGGAATGTTCAGAAAACAAAAGGCAAGGATTTTTGCAATATATATATATATATATATTCTTCCTAAACGCTTGTAGAAGACAAATGCCAAACCATGCGTTTTGAAGGTGCACAGCTTAATGATAAGTTTAAACTAAAAATGTATCTTGATCAAACATTAGAAACAATTTCAAATCCATTATGTTTTCAAACTTTCCTTCTTACATTTTTAAATCAACTACACAGTAGTTTCTAGAGAGAATAAACTGCCAGAGCTGTTAAATTTACAAATTTGTTTTACACATTTCATTAAATGTGTTTGCTACAGGACAGAAGAGCCTCAAAGTTTTGTATGAAATCTAACATAAATACTACCATGTGTTGGGCCATCATTGGCTACAAGCTGGTCACACTCTTTTATGTACTCATGTACGAGGCGTGTCCGGAAAGCAAGTACCGTTTCATTCTACTGCCACCGCAGCGCTAGTGTCGCAGTTTCATGCATGTGCACACGTCTCTGGTTCATTGTCTGTCCACTGACACCATTACAGCAGGATTGTGTTGTGTTTACAGGTGTTAGTGAGCGTTCAAAATGTTTAAGACGATTGCCGATCCTGGCGACTGTGAAGTGCGTTCTGTAATGCGGTTTTTGAACGCAAAGACTGTTAAGCCAGCTGAAATTCATCGACTATTGTTTGGATTCTGGAGTGACATGGCAAACCCAAGTTTCATCACCGGTCACAGTTTTGTTTAGGAATTCATTGCCCTCTTCCCTGTAGCGGGTAAGAAATCTCAAAGCACTGCCAAGTCCCTTCGTTTTGTGGACATCCGTAAGCATTATCGGAACCCAACGGGAACACAATTTGCGATAATTTAAGCGATTTGTGACAATCTCATGCAAAATTTTTTGAAATTTGTGGAAACTCAGCACAAAGCATTCTTATTGTGAACCGACTGTTTTCACGAATTTTCTCATTCACTTTTGCAACCAAACCATCATTGACAACAGAAGGTCGCCCACTTCGTGCTTCGTCATGAACATTGATGCTTCCATTACTAAATTGTCGAACCCACTTACTAACCATTCCATCAGTCATTACATTTTCACCAAAAATCTCTACAGGTTGATGATGAATTTCAGCTGGCTTAACATTCTTTGCGATCAAAAACCGTATTACAGAATGCACTTCACAGTCGGCGGGATCGGCAATCGTCTTAAACGTTTTGAACGCTCACTAACACCTGTAAACACAACACAATCCTGCTGTAATGGCGTCAGTGGACAGACAATAAACCAGAGACACGTGTGCACATGCACGGAACTGCGACACTAGCGCTGCGGTGGAACGAAACAGTACTTACTTTCCGGACACGCCTCGTATTATCGGCAGCACACATATTAATACAAGAAATAACAAAAATAGCATCGACTTACGCAATACACATAATATCCCATAAAGACAAAATTTGTATGATATACATAAAGGTTAAAAATAATTAAGAAATGACAAAAAGGTGATTAACTAACAGCCTGATAATTAAGTTGTAACAATCTTTAATAATGAGTGGGGGAAAATGAATAATGTTCATGTTTCATGACCTCTAATTTACAATATACTACAACTAAACACCTACAATTACTAAACTTTAAGAGACTAGATATAGTACAATGGTTTCATCATATTTATAAATGCAAAAATAAATGTTAATGTGTTGAAAAATCTTCACTTTCATATGACTCTGTTCTCCCTTAGTATTTCCATACTAAACATCATGTTACATATTCCAAAAGCCTACATTATAAAATTGGATTTAACATAAATTGGAAAAAAACTAATTATTAAATTAAAGAAAATGTTTTTCATTTACATACATGTGCAATTCCATTTACAGCATAACCGGAATTTACAAAGCCCTGAAACAAAAATAAAAAAAAATAGATTAAAAGATTAGAAACAAAATAAAAACATTCCCCCTAGACTAATTCAACAAAAACAAAACATGAATGAAAGTTGGTGCAATAAACTTTGGGTTAAGGATCTGTTAGGATGTTTAACCTACGTAATTCTCAAGAGATTTAGATTTAATTGCTCAATATAAAGAAATATATTGTTTTATCAACTGATTGAGCTAATTAACTGATCATGTATCAGTAACTTTTAACTGGAAAATATTAAAGAATTTTGGTTTAATTATAAATTTAAATTGAAATATAGTTAATAAAATAACACTTTTTTATATGGCAAGTAACTAGCTAAACTTTGGAAAAAAAATTATAAAAATAAAAATCCACTGATAAGTAATACTCCCTTTGTCCAAAACTATGGTAAACATTAAAGATTATCAAGTAAAGTAAATAACTTAGTAATCAAGTAGCCTTTCTTGTACCTGGCAATTTACATTAAATAAAACATGGTAGCAAACAAACATTTGGATTTGATTCAGTCAGTAATTTTAAATAAATAATTTTGTTTAAAATAACACCTCTGTATTTATGCAATGGGTAAATTAGATCGAAGCAGCACAGTAATACAAAGAAAGAAGAGTAACAAATCAAAGCAATTAATCACTTATTGCTATAAGATTCCTGATTAGCAATAAGGCAGAATTTTGTTGCAAGAGGCAGCAGCAAATTTAGAATGTTCTCAAGGAGCCATGGACGAAATCCCACCTTAAATGGTTTTTTAGTATGCTAATATTTTAAATTATCCTATGTACACCCAACAGCAATCTTACTCAATTTATATTGCAATTATATGTAAATGCACAGGTGCCATAAATTGGGACAAAATTAGTTCAAAATGTATAGTGCATTTTTGAACAGAAGGAGCATTTATTAGGCATCTTAATAAAAAACTTAATGAATAGAAAGACTATGATAAAACTGCATTCCATTTAATGCTGAATGTATTTTATTAGCTTCAATACACAAAGATTGATTTATTAATGATACCAACAATAAAAATGACAATAATTAGCATAAAAATTCTTTTTTAAAAAAATTTAATATTTTGCTTAATCCTACATAATTTGCATAAAATTAGACTAATTTAGTCACATATTTAAAAGTGTACTTTTAAAAATGCATATAATACATCTAATCTATCAAGTAAGAATCAAACAAAACTTACATTATTATTAAATTAAAACTTAAATTAATCTAAGAAGCAACTATGTTTCAAAAGAACAAAACCTACTTTCGAAGACAGAAATATATATTAAAAAAAAATCTTTAAAGCAGATGAAAACTACTGATTAGCAAGAATTTTATTTGTCTAAAACATTTCAGACAGTTGTATGTTAACTTTTCAACATAATTTTCAATGTAAAAAGTATATTTTTGAAAGAATATGCTAGTTATTTCTTGAATCAATCATGAATTTAAATGGTTCAACTTTCCTTACTGTAGTAGATGGCAAATTTCCCTTTCAGTTGGTTTTGGATTTTATTTAAGATAAGCAAAGTACTTCAAAATAAAAGGTAAATCTTAAAATATAAATAAAAGTCATTGTGGGTTTGTGAGTATGTATGTGGCTATGTTCCACATCTCCTCCTAAACTAAAGGACTGTTTTCAACCAAATTTTGTGCACTTATTATTCAAGACAAGGGGAAGCCATTTATGAATGTTTCTAGGTCCAAAAGTTAATTAAACAGTCAGTTAATAAGAAATTAACCGAAACCGTTTTTCCGCCATAACTTCAAAGCAAATTGTTTGACAAAAAGTATTTTTATACCATCTTAAAGTTCAAAATTTTACCTTTTCAATGATACCAATTTTATATCTGTGACATTTTTCCTTCAATTTTTATTAATTTTTGAAAGTTTAATAATTGTTAATTACGTGCAGACGATTAGGCAACGGTTAGATTTGAACTAATTTACCTTTATTTCTGAAATTTTTGATTATTTTTATAAATATGTTTAATATAAGAAGAGATTCAACCATCAACTTTTAAAAGCCCCAAATCTTATTAAAATTTCAGTTAATTGGAAATTAAGCAAGATTTTGGCATTTTCCGTGATATTTTTTGAAAATCTGTATTATGTCACAAAAACTATGTTTACACATAATAAAAGTTTAAAAAATTAACTTTTCGTGACACAACTTTCATTTCCGTTCAATTCGTTGCCCTCATTTTAATAATTTTTCAAAAATTAAATTGTGCATAAAATTTACAATTTATAATAACTTTTTTTTATTGGTAAAGAACAAGAATACATAAGAACTGTTGCTAGATCACATTAGAAGAATTTTGTATGAAGACGAATTGTATTTTTTTATTTATATTTATTCCAACGATTTTTCTCAATGAAAAATTTACTATATAATTGTCCCAAAACATCCATTGAAATCTCTCTTATACTGCAAGATTTATGAATAAAATTTGAAGTACCTATGCAATAAATACCAATAACTTATGGAGAAAATTAGCTAACGGTGGTTTTAAAAAATCGTCTGGTTCAACTGATATTCTCATTTTGTTTAAAAAACATTTCAGACGATAAAAGAATTTTGGGTATTGTAATTTTCTATACAAAAGTAGTTTTTTACATTAAAAAATATTAGACATGAAAGTATTTTAATCCCGAGCAACACCGGGCATAACAGCTAGTAATTAAAATAAATGCCTGGATTGCGAAATGTGTCATAGAAACTTTTTCAAAGTAATTCAAACAAGCAAATATCAATAAGCCAAATAAACTTTTTAACTACAATTTAAATTGCATCAAAATTATAGACAGATATTCACAACGAAACTTGATATAACATGATTTAATTTGAGCCTGCTGCTTACATGCTATCTATATCAGAGTTCCTACCCTTGTTGAAGAAAAAAAAATTCAAGGGCCTTCTTAAGAAAATTCAAAAACCATAAAATTATATATTTTAGACATTTAAATGCAAAGACAAATTTAAATCAAATTAATTATTTGCATTTCTATTTTTGAAATAAAAAATTTGATACGGGTCTACAATTGTAATGATAAAACTCTGTACCAAATTTTATCCAAATAACTATTTAAGTTTTTGAGTTATTGTGTTCACTATTATTAGAGACTTCCCTGGCTCTATGAAATTAAACAGATTTCATTGCAGAGAAAATCGGTTATTGGTTTTTAAAACAAAATTCTGTTCAAATATACCAGTTACTTTCAAAATACATTAGGATAATTGCAAAACTGTTTTACTCGACGGAGAAATACCATCTGTAGTTTTTACTCTGTTGTCAAATTAGGCTGCCTTTGAATATACAAAGAGAGAAAAGACTGATGATTGACAGCATTCCCATACAAACACCTTTTTTCTGGTGGTCAAAAGCAAGTCACAAACTGGTTTTCTCTTCTATTCAAAAAATATTGGATGATCAATTTGCTTATTTTTTAAGTGTAGCGGTTACAATCAGCTGCCTTCTCCTTTCTATGGTAGGTGGCGCTACTGGAGCCATCTTTTTCCCATGATGCCTCTCTGTCATTCTTGTCTGTGTGCTTGTCTCGTGATGTTGTTCTCTGTCTTGTGTCTTGTAACTTTAATGTTCTGTGCTGTGGAACGTAGCCTAATAAAAATGGTTCCTAAAATTGACTGGATTCTTCAGCAGCACTACACACAAACTTGAGTCTCGTCCCTCTATATAAGGACTTTTCAGGGACTCAAAAGAAAAATCAAGTACTTTTCCAGGGCCCTGAGTAAGGTAAATAAAATTCAAGGAGTTTTCAAGGACCATGGGAACCCTGCCAATGTAAACATTTCATTCTGGTTTTTTTTTTTTTTTCAATATAGGACGAATGATCATAAAAAATTCATATTTCAATTACCAATGCACTAAGATATTAACTTAATATACCTGTACTTAAAATTACTTCAGTAATTGTACATTACAAAAAAAAAAAAGTTCCTGTGACAAGCGGTACTGTAATTTGAAACAAACATTTTAAAGTGATGCAAAATGAAAAAAAATTCATAACCCTAGCTACTGGTTACAATGAAGCAACAGCTACACTGTGTTAAGAGCTAACACTATATTAAGTCCAAATAAAAAATGAGAGACCCAGAAAAGTCTATATACACTTCAAATAACTAACATAGAAGCAATAAATAAAATGCATCAAAGTTTCACAATTAAAATTAATGCATTAAATTCCCATCTTGATAAATGCGATAATTAATTTGGGTCATGAATTAACTGAAAGCTTATTTTGATAAAATTTTGTTACAGTCATAAAAGGGGAACACAACATTCATGGATCTCATTACTAATGGAACTTATTTTTGGGATCACCTGAAACAAAATGTTTGCAGGCTGAGAACAGTCATTCCAAGAGATTGGGCCAAATACCAAATGATATACTTGGCATTATTTGTAGTTCATTTTGCAGGTGTTATCAACAGTGCCTACATAATAACAGCCAACTATTGGACCACATCCTATAATTCAGACGAGTTCACATTTATTTCAATTTAAGTAACGGAACTTTGATGGGTGTCATTCTTTATGTAATGTTTTATTCAAAGCATGTGTACACTTTTGTAACACCTAATGAACAGAACATAAATTATTTCAAATCTAAACATGGTAGTTCAGAGTTTTATTTCTGAACTATTCATATCCCTTCTTTTAATAATTTATGCAAAGAGAGATGTGAAATATAATCCTAAGTGGTATTATTTTCCCATTAATCATAAAATAAATTCAACACCATTTTATAATTTGTATTACCATCATCACCCACGTATTTTACATATAATATTTGTGTCAAGCAATAACATGTGGTCTTTTAAAACCTTTATTTCATGAGATGGCACAGATTAACAAGATGTGAGAATGCAGTTTAAACCTTGCATTATATGTTTTGGGGCGACTAAATAGAAGAAACAAATATAAATTAAGATTCTGAAGCACGTCCCGACTTTTGTTCCACAGATTAGTGAGATGAACATTGAAAAGAAGATTAAGATTTGTCTTTCCTTTTATTTTCACTTCTTTTTTATGAAAAGGAAGAAAAATAATAATAAAAAAAAGAGCAAATATGCTCTCAAAATTTTTTTGTAAATACATTCAAGGTTAAAGAGGTATTTGCATGTACCTACTGTCATCTCTAATGAGAACAAGAAAAAGAATAATACAGAGTGTACATGAAATAATAGTGCAGTTTCAATGCACTAAAATTTCACTTGGAAGAGGTGTACAGTCTTCATTAATTGCTAAAATAGAAGAGCAAAAAGATGACAGTTTTAGTTGTGTGTACATGCACAACTATCTTGGTTCACTGTCTCTCTGCTCCACAGCATAAAAAATAATGACATCCAAACAGAAAGCTATCTGTGTTTTGAAGTTAGTAAATGTAAATCTGAGATAGTAGCTCGGAACGGTTTCCCTAGAAAGTTTAACAATGATTCCCCAAATGATAATAGCATTTATTTTTGGGATAAATAATTTGAAATGAATGGATGTTCATGTTGGGGAAAGGTTAGAGACAACCAAAAGCATCTAAATAGAATGTCGACTGAGATAGTAAATGTATGTTTCTTTCTTTTCTTTTTGACTCAGTGATTTAGTCAGATTAAAGTCCTGTTTTTAAGCTAAATTAGGGCTATTTTGGGACGGAAAACATAATTATGAATCATGGTCGAATGATGAGGATTATATCTGAGCTGGGAACTCTCTCCAACCTCCACAGCACATCAGCAGGTGGGCGTTTGACACACGACAGATTTAATGTACACTGGTCCCATATATATATGGTGGACATTTCATAGAATCGAGTCTCAACCCAAGAATCTCCAGTCCTGAAGTTGAGATTTGTACAAAACACCTATCTTTTGCAAAGAACAGAAATTTTCAGCCATTAAATTCACAGATTTTCTTCTTTGCGGGTTTTATAATAAGCACAGATATGTGCCTCTACTACATTTTGAATAGATATTTACAAGCACAGATACTAGACAAATTACAAGATAGATTACAGCACTCTATACATGCTGATTAACGGATGGGACAAACTTGGTAATTAGTTGAATGAGGGCCATGAGGCATAAGTTTCTCAGCTTAACATTTCTAATTAAGAACTGTAAGTTTTACTGTTTCACTCACTGTAAGTCAAGTTATTATATACTTTTAAAAGCCAGTTATTTTATGTACAACCTGTAGTAGCTAGGGGTAAGTATTATGAGAGTGTGGGTATTACAGTAATTTATGAGTTCTGAAATGAAAAGAGATGCGATTAATATTTAAAACCTTGGATATGAATAGATCAGAAATAATACACACTGAAATACTACATTTAAGTTAGAAATAAGTTATTACATACATCTTATGCTACTGGTAATGCATGAATTCAGGCATTTTATGGAATGTATAGGCAAAGTAATAAATATTTGTTTTAGTAATTCACAAGCATTCCCCAAGCGATAATGAAATTTACGAGTAAATTCGGTACTTACGTATTAACGCCACCGAAGCTGAAGTTGTGCTAATGCGGCAAGATTGGCAGCCAAATCTGTAGTGCAGTAACGTTAATAAGCCACCGCAGTTACAGATTTGGCGGTTTTAAGTACCGCCAATCTTGGCGCATTAGCGCAACTTCAGCTTTGGTGGCGTTAATACGTAAGTACCGTAAATTCTTTGCTTTGTGGCGTAAGATCCAGATAGTTATGCTGAAACATACAGTAAAATCCTGATGTGTAATGGTAAGACAAAGTACTTGTATGGAAAGATCAGCTAAAAGCAATTCAAAAGGATAGTTTCGCCTACCTTTTAGTAACAAGTAATTCGAAACTGGTATATTCTTTTGTATATAAAAAATTATTTCTTCTATTTTTTTTTTTTTTTTCATAATAAGAAGAAATATCAAATACAACAGACATATTTTGCCGAGACATACTATATGTGCCAATTCCATACATGTTTGATACCAAGAATATTCTGATGTAAATTTTTAAACAAATCAAATGATTTTACTAAATAAAAAAATCCCAACCAATACTTTTTGTAAAATCATCACAATATGCCAAAAATTACATGAAATATTTACATAAACAAGCAAAATAATTTTTTTAATGGAAATTAAAAGGATAGAAAAGAAATACATACATAATCATGAAATGCTTTGGCTTCACTTGAATGTTCACAAGTTTCTCTTCTTTCAGGGGCTGCACAATACAGATCCCAAAAAACACTGTAAAATAAATACCAATGAACAAATATAGTTGTTGAAAAATCACACATCTCATTTTAAGGTATTTATTATTATTGTCGTCATAAGATCAGGAAAGTTTTGTAAAATTGGAACTCATCATTTGATAAAAACAAACCAAAATTTTTTATGGCCAAAACGTACGGTAGAATGAAGGTAAAAATTCTATTTTATTTTTAAATAATGAACAAAAATGTTTAATTGAAAATCAAGTTTTTCTTTTTCTTTTGAAAAATTATCATAATAAAAATTACATCTGTAAACATATATGTCTGATTTCACTGTCATAATTTTGACATTTGATTAACTACAAATTTAGAGAATACATAAAAAATATCTTTCCTTCTAGATTTTGTATATACCTGTTGTCATAACAATTGTGAGTTAACAAATCAAAACATTCTGAAACACTCAGGCAGACATACATGATCATTAGAAGATGAAATAAGTAATTTAAAATGAAAAAGTAGCACAACTTATTGCATTGAATAAATAAAAATGGCTCTTACCACCACCAGGAGTGTAAGAAACCTGGAGGTTCGCCTAAAGTGATATTTTTTTCCCATCTTATCTGTAAAATGAAAATACAACCAAATGAGTTTGATGTTCAAAATAAACTTCACATATGAGAAAATAAATATGAAATGGGATATGCAATTAAAATAAGTATTACAGATAGGATTAATATTTAGAAAAATACAAGGATGATTTAAGATTATAACTACTATTTATGCTTAATATGTAATTTAATAAAACATTTCTAAAAATAAGAAGTACAAATACTTCTGTAGCTTTACAACAAATTTTCTGCCATTCACAATTTTTACTTTCAAATTTTCGAGGGGAGGGGGAGATGGGGTGGAAGTGTAAATATAAATGATGTACTTTACGACATACATAGTTATGATAGAGACATTAGAAAATAGATTTCTAAACCAATAATTTGTGTCCTCACCTTTAAAACATATGACAGCATTTAACAAAATAAGAAAAAGCTTATATTGTCAATGATATGATTCCATAGTAATGTTGCCTATGTTCCTGAAGAATTGCAATAGAGAAAATAACTGTTTATAATGGACGTAATTGTGATGGTTCAGGTGAACTAATAATCAGACAAATATTTAATTTTAGATTAATGTCTAATTTTGACACTACACAAGGACTATATTGGGATGGATCTCATAATTGTGAACCCGATCAGATGACAATGACTACATCAGAGCTGGAAACAATCTCTGGGTTTCAAACCCACTATACCCTACATAACCAAAGCAAAGACTGTCATCAGGGCATAACAGCCCAACTATGAGAAGAGAATGCAATAAATTATTACTTCATAACCTAACAACTAATCTTGCATGCAATGCAAAAACTTAATCTAGTGAAATGAAACAATGACAATAGCCTTCACAAGAGACTTAACACAGACATCTGTGATAATAAAGTGTTCAGAATATTAATAATAAATTTGAAAGAGTAATGAAAATATAATAAATAAATTGGGCGCTAATGAGTTAAATTGTTACTTAATATAACTAAAGCTGCACATTTATCAAAATAAAAGCAATCATTTTTTGGTTAAAGAATAAAATCTTCTTCTGTATTATACTAATAGGGAAATGCATGTTAATTTCATGTAAAAGAAAAAATCAAACTATTTAATGTATCAAATTAGTTTAATTTTCATAAAATGTAATTGTACAAAGGTACAGGTATTAAAAAGTATTGTAAATAACTTTCTTTTAGTAAACAGTCATACAATACAGTTATAAGTAATAAAAAATTATACCTCTGACAAAAATGTCTGTGCAGCCTTTTGAGCTCCAACATGAAGTAAGTATTCATATACGTAAAGAGCAAGCCTGTTAAAAAAAACAATTTCCAATCATTAATGACATAAAAAGACCATAATTTAATGACTTATGATATTTAAACTTAAAATATAAGTAAAATTTGATCTAACAGAAATCATAATACTTTAACATTCTTAAAAATAATTAATATTTACTTTTCCCCTCCTATTTGAAAACCAATATCAAAACTGTTTATTACATAAATAAAAATTTTAAGAGAACAGAATACTTACTGATAACATAAGTTGAAAAGTAATAAATGTATCCAGAAATTTTAATAGAGAAGTTTAGAAGATTTTTAAATTTAACTTTTTAATTCATAATTGTTTCCAGAAAGGCAACTTATATTAATCCCCGTGATTATAAGAATTTTTTCTGTCCAAAAGAAATAAGTTATAACATGGGAAAAAAATCAGTTCAGCATACATTAATTGAATGTTATAAGTGACATGCAAAAAAAAAAAACACTTCAAATGAAAATTAAACTAGAGAAATTTCATTTCTTAACTAATAACTTAATTAAATTCACTTTTAAATTTTAGAATAATCTGAAAGTATTCTTCATACAAGTTATTAATTCTTTAAGTAAAAGCAAGAATCATCTATTAACTATGAAGTAGAAATTATGGCATGTATCTTATTCATTAGACAAAAATAACTTTATAACTGTTCATACTTTATAAATATTAGTATTAATTAGTATCATTATAAACATTAGAATATCAAAAACAACTTTTAAAATGTGTTTGAGTAGATTAATAGTTAGTACATTACAAAGCAACTGTATAATAAACAAATGTAAAGAAAATGAATAAGTAACTCCTATAAGAAACAGTTATAACAAATTCTGTGGAACATAAAAAGATATACGAAAGAACCATCTTTAGAACATGGTTAAAAATTTTAATATTGCATGTAATTTTTAGAAGCAAAGCCACAACATAAATAATCATTTTTAATAAAATTGGCGAAGTTGAACTCTGGGGATTTATACGGGGTGGTCATAAATTATTGGACCCATTTTCAAAAATTAATAAAAAATAATAATAATAATAATAATACAATGTTTTTTTTAATGAGAGCGCATTAAATTTTTTTTTTTTTTTCAGGTAGGTAAGAAAATTATTTGACATCCGAGCCATTATTGCGAAACTATTAAAGCTAGAAGAAAAATAAAAGCATGTATTTGTAGCGAATTTTATGCTCTTTAATTTGTTAAATCAATTGTAGTGTTTTCAAATAGCAATTAGAACTGAATAGCATCGGCTTCTACTACTAGTAAGCTTTGCGTATGGAAATATCTCGCTGTAGCAAATTTAGAACGCTGTAATGGTACGCCACCTATCTGGAAAAAAAATTCTTTATTTTCTCTCTCATTAAAAAAAACTCCAGTTGTAATATTATTAATTTTTTTTTATTAATTTTTGAAATGGGTTCAATAATTTATGACCACAATGAATAACTTAACTATGTATAAAAAAAACTCACAAATGTCCAAATATATGGTTGTTCATTTTCTTTTACACCCATCACAGAGTAATTTTTCATATCATTAATATCACACAGATTTACAATATGAGGCTCACTGTAAATATGCAATCACCCTATATCATTTAACCCTTTAGCGTTCATGGTTTTATAATGAAACCACACACTGAGCATCTTTTTACTCCGCATGGGAGAAACACTGCGTAATTTTTCTTTCATACCTTTAGTATAGGCATTCATAGTTTAGTATAGGCATGTAAAAATTCCAGTTCAACAGCTTCAGTATTCACAAAGACATCAGCATTGCAAAAGCTAAATTGCTTTCGATCTACGAGAAGCAAAACGATGAGGGCTCTTGATATTTTTTTAAAATTGACTCTTGGAAAGAAATATTGAATTTTATGGATGTTGAATATCATGAATAGTCATGTATACGTATAAAAAAAAAATATTAATGGCATTTCAATGATAACTTATTCGGAGGAAAAATAGCTGGTAAAAGTTAAGTTTAAGGTACGGAGCCGTTCCTTTCCACTTTGCTTCGCCAACTTTTTGTCACCAAGATCAAGATGGTTTGGCAATGTGAGAACATTTGTTTTGGGTGTAATCTTAAAAAAAATGAGCAGCTTCGTTTTTAGAAAAGCAGGAACCTAGTAGCTACGCTCTTTCACTAAATGTTAGGAATCTAGGTTTTTTTTTTTTTTTAAATTCCAAAAATGAGAAATTCGCAATGTAAACACATCACTAAACTGTCTTCCTCTTGGAGGCTATGAATCGGCGATGCAAAGTGAAGAGGAACGGCTCCGTATCTACCTTAAACTTAACATTTTTCACTGTGAAACCACAAATTTCTTGAAAATAAAAAATGCCAATTTTTTTTTTCTTTTACATATTTATTGTTAGTTACATGTCTAATACTCATTTATGAAATAAATTTTGCAATTTTCAAAATGAAACATGTAGTGAACTATAAAGGGTTAAAGACAACTGTTTCAAAAATTCCATGACAATTTATATGTGTTACAATTTAGCCATTTTACTACTCCCCATACTAAAATTTCTGTTGAAAATTAAAAGAAAAATTCCTAAATTTTAGCCAATAAATAATATCCTTTAATTTTGTACCATATAGTACATACACTGGAAAGAATTCCATCGATTTGGCATATACAGGCTTCCAATGTTAATAAAATTTTCACATTTCACCATATCTTTTACAACATATTTCAATTCAATAAAGAAGATTTCTGCACACTTAATATACTTAATCAAACATAAAGTAGAATTACGATAAAGGTACCTTAAAGTATCGTTGACAAAATTGTGCTTCTGATTACTGTAATTTTTTCACTCAAAATTTGAAAAATATTTTATTTACAAACAGAAGTGAAATGTTTTTAAATATTGAGTAATCACCCGTCAAATGTTCAGTATTCAGCTAAATCACCATTCATTACATCACTAATTTCTTGCGAATAATGACTAAAGTTGGCAGTGGGGCAAAGCTATGCAGTACATCTTTATATATGGTTACAGATCTGGATATGATAATATTGCATAACATAAAACAAGATTTAGGACTATAAGTAGATAAACTTTTTACATTTCTCGCCGCCGCCCCGACAGCCTCATATAATCATGAACTGCACGATAGAGCAAATCTTTAAAACAAAGTTAGTTTTATTTTAACCAGTGTAAACTGACTGTGGCTGAAATCCAAAATGATTTTAGAAAATCATATTCATTTTGATGTGTTCATTAGAGAGTAGTAAGTGATATGATTTCAGTTGAAGAATAACCATAACTGATAATATGGGGAAATTTCTGAAAAAGTTTTTGTTATTATTTAGCTTTAAATATCAATTATAAATATTCTGCGAGACTGAATATTTATTATTGCTGTTTAAAATATGGAATATTTTTTCATTTATATTCAGCAACGAAACAAATATAAATAGAGTCCATCACATAATTTTAATTTTTTGCTCCTTTTCCCAAGGCCTGTTATTCTAGTTTTATAAACATAAGATACTTGAAAAATATTGAGATCGCTGCGGCCCCTGAAAACTGGGGCATTGATATCTCCCACAGTTTATATTTAAAATGAAAGTAATATAACTTCATAGGCCCAGGGGTAAGCAGAAAAAAATATCATGCCATTCACTGATAATGCAGACACTGGCAGACTTTCTAATACTATCAACTTTAATTTTTGCTTACTATAGTTAAGAAATTGATACTCCAAACTCTTGGTAATATCAAAAAATAATAAAATTACATTTTTACTTAAATAAAACCCCCTTTTTTTATTACCAATGAATTCAATAAACTCATTATTTACAAGGCATTGCATATTTTCTTTTCAAATCAATTATAAATTAGTCATTTCATGAATATTTCTTTAAGTAGCTAAATTACATTTACAATATTGTTCAGATTTAGAGCATGATAGAAATTCTTTAATCATACATGGCTTCAACAACTGAAATAAGCGACAAGTCTGTTTTGTAAAAGTATGAAGACAAAAACTGAATAGTATTTAATAACAATAAAAAGAATTTCTACAACAAGCAAATGAACTTTGAATGATCATTTCAAGGAAATTCATTAATTTAATATGCTGCAGTACTCTTTAAAATTCCTCAAGCAAAAGAATATTATAGATAAATATGATATACTTCTATTTTAAACCAAAAAGATATTTATTCAGAAGATTAGCCAAGCCAGATTTTTCAATTCTTCATTAACTAAACATCTGCAGCTCAGAAGAGGCAATAAAAACATTGACAATAATGTTGAAATTAACTAGTGTGTTTAACAAGAGAGAAGAAAAAACTACAATTTCGACGCAGCGAGAAAAAAAACCTAGTAACATGAAATTTCAATTGAAATAATTCATTAATTCTTAAGAACTTTTGACAATTTGAAGAATTCTGAAACATGTGCATGACTAGACACTTTGGAGCTTTACTAATTATTCATAACAGCATTTCAACAAGAAAATATTATGATTATTATTTCCTGTAATGAAATTTATAATCTGGATGTACCACAACTTCAATTTATACAACAGTGGCTTTCAAAATACGAAATCAAAAATTGTAATACTGCTTTCTTTACTCTTCTTGTTTTACAGTTTGAAACTGTTATCCACATGCTGTTGTATTTAGCAGAGATTTCATTTTTAGTTTCAACTATTATAATGACTGACTTGCAAAATTTTGATGCTTACCAAAAATTTGGTAAACATCAAAACTGTGCTATTGGATACTGATTTGGAAAAAATATTTTATGGATATATGGAATTTTTGGAAAAACTCAAGTGAGTGGATATAAGCAACTTTTGGAAAAGATATTATGAAAGAAAAAATTACAAAATTATGAATTTCACAATTCAATTTTACATTTTTGATAAATTCTTTTTAAATTTCTGTTAATTTAGAAAAAGAACCAACTTCATAAAGAACCAACCAGGTTCTTCATGAAGATTAAATATTCAATTTTGTAACTTACGTTGTTTATGCTATACATGATATATATATTTCCAATATATAGACAATTGAAAATATAAATTTTGTACACTGAAAGAGATTAATAAAGGCTGTTTGATTTGTGAACAGATCATATATAAAATCCGAAAATTTGTTGACAAATTCATTTAGATCTTCGTCAAAAACTTTATATTTACCAATAGTAATTATCAAGTCTGTCAATTGCAACTAAAATAATGATTGTTTAGTGCTATTATTAATAATCACAGTGTATTTGTAACTACTATTGTTACTAAATGCAATTTTCTCATCACTATCGAGTAAGATAAAATGCTGCCAAACATATTATCATAAATTTAGCTTCCTTCCATAGTTGGGCCAGCCACAATTTCTATCTAAATAATTTTTATGTTTGCAAATATATAACCAAATCATGTTACTGCAATATCATAAAAGAAGTAAATAGATTTTCCTTGCATTACTAAGTAAAGAAAATGCATTTGCTAAGATTTGTCTTTATTAAATGACAATGAAGAGAAGAAAAAAAATTATACATGAGAAATTATGTCGTTAAGTATGAAATGTGACAAATATAGTACTGACTATCAGTTCGAGAACAACATCGTTAAAATTCACCCCACCGTTACAATAAAATAACTGTAACATTAGAAAATGTTGAATACACCTCACGTGAATCACGGCAACTACAACTGGAATATTAAATCAAAATGCTCCGTAGTAATCAACAAGGTGCAAAAATGAAAGAGATGGACTTACTTTTCTCTTGCTTGAGCATCTGACGGTACTGTTGAGCCTTTACCTTTAGCATACATGCTGTAAGTATATAACAATCGTATCGGAGTCAACACTTATAGAACATCGCCAAATAGGTTTCCATGGAAACATCAATTCGGGTACGTAAAATACAACAGATTATCCGATACTTTTATCACATTAAATACAGATTTACTTGAAGTGTACAGACTAACTGTACGTCATCGCTAAAAAACAACTTGATGTGCAGCTTTATCTTCACGGATATAATCACAACACAACATCAGCCATTTGTCATAGATAAGTCTGAAGACCAAAAATCACTTAAATAATTAAGTTTAACACTAAGATACCGGTTCCGTAAATATTTACAAAAAAAATTACACTCTGTTTTGACCAAATCACCACAATGTTTCGATTGGAGAATGGCGTCTTTTGACCAAAATTTGGGTTGCCATTCTTGTTTAAAAAACCGAAGAAACTTCGTGGTTAATGTTTTGAAAATGTCACTCATCCAAAGTTGACAGATTACCCTTCAGTTAATAATTTCAATATTTGTTGCACATTTCATATAAATATTTCTGGTTATTTATGTTTAAACCAAAGTGTTTAATTCTTAATTATACTTTCATTATACCCAAGTTATACCATAGATTGTTACAGATACATATGAAGTTAATCAAGAAAGAAATGTTATGTTCACTTAAAGCTGCAAATCAGTACTTGCTCTGCCAACTTGGCGCTTTTCAATGGAAAAATGAATGAACTGAAAGCAGTGTAATTAAGCTGAATATAATGGTAGGAGAAACGGCAATTTCGCTATTTCAATTACATTAGTGAATTTTTAATAATAATAATTTGCAAATATTTTTGCACAATGTTATACCATATTATGAACACCGAGGAACACCGAATACTGTAATAAAGTATTGTATTGTATGTATCAGTATTTCCGAGATAAAAAAATTTCGCAAATAATATAAAAACAATGTTTATTTATAAAAATCTTCATTTTAACTCAGGATATAACTCGATTGGAGGTTTTATTGCAAAAACGCCACTATTCTTTAAGATGCAGAATATTATATCATACTATACACTACAATGTACATGATATTTTGATTTTTACATTAATCTGCATTGATCAATATTTTAAGGTGAAGTTATTCTTATGCTCGACAGATGGCAGCATGGAAATACAATAACACTTTATTAAACAATATTGAATGATATTTGTGAAAAAGTATTTTAAAAAATGTTCATTTGAATAATAATGTTTACATAGTCATTTTGTTTTACTGTATATAAAAGGCGGGCCGGATTCAGCTAATGAAGTTAACCATAAAACAGCTCTCACATTTGGATTATCTATTTGTTCTGTGAAAAGAAATTGAGTGTTATTCTCATCGTAAAAACATGCACATGATTTTTTGTTGCGAATCTTGTATTTGATTTTCAGTCAATACTCTAATTATAAATGACGTCTCTTAATACATTGAAAGAGGAATAAATAAATTTCAAAATTATTTTAAAACCTTTCAAACATTATTATAATTACTTTTAAACCTTTATTGCCTTAATTTATTAAATTAGTAAACTTAGATATAAAAGAGCTAAAATCGCTTCCTCTTTGACTTCTAACTTCATTTTGAACTCGAAAATTGTAACGATAAAAGATAATTTTTAATTAAAAAGACTATTCAGATTAATTGTGAATGAACATGAAATTTCGTAGAGATCCGAACTTTGTAACTACATTTTATTATCATCATTTACGCTCCCTGATGTCAGTCTAGCTGGTTCAGAGGTAAGGTCCCGGGTTCAAAGCTCACTGTAAGTAGAGATGTTCAAAAAATCGCAAAGTGTTACCCATAAGATCAGCATATTGAAATTAAGTGATTAACATTTTTTCATGCTTCTAAAATGTATTTTTTAAAATATTCACTATAATGTTATATTATACAATATTATATAATATTATTCAGTATAGTACAATATTATTCAATATGGTATAATATTATACAGTATTATATGACATTATCCAATATTATGAAAAAAACATTGTACAGTATTGAAAAAGTCTTACGTTTTACATTGTTTCAATATTGGGAAAAATATTGTACAATATTATTTTCTCGAATTTTATGATATAAGACAATATCATGTGCTAAGTGGGTGGGTTTGTTGCCTTTGAGATTTTAACTGATAATGGTGTTTTTATGATCACTGAACCCGAATATAATCTCGAAAAACCTCTATAACACACTGTTTTTCAGCAACACTACTCGTAATTGCTTACAAGTACATAGAAAATGTCATTGAAATATGTCGGATCTTGTGTCAAAAATACTTTCTGAAAAAATCATTTGCCGGCCAAGAAAATAATGCTTGTGGTTTGAAATGCTCTTACAATTATAATTCTCATAAAGAAAAAGCTGTATGTCAAAAAATATAACAGTCGTTTTTGGATCGAGAATCCTGCAACGCAAATACGATTCAATGCATTTGTAAGGACACATGTTTCTGTTTGGCAGCACGTGGAAGCTTTTGCTAAGATGGTAATGTGATATTTTGTAATGGTGTTGACTCGTTGTTTAAGGCTCTATAACTACAACATAACCCTCAAGAATGGCGTTTGTTTATAGACTCTTCGAAGGTCAGCTTAAAAGCAGTTCTGTTACACAATGGTAACAAGCACCCTTCAATTACTGTAGAATCTAGCCGTTCGTATGAAAGAAACATACGAAACCTTGAAGCATATGTTGTCTAGTATTGAGTACATCAAGCATTCTTGGCATGCGCCGACTTGAAAGTGATTGCCGTTTTAGCTGGATTGCAAGCAGGCTATACCAAGTTTCTTTTTTGCTTTCTGTGCCAGTGGGACAGTAGGGACAGAAAAAAAGCACTACATCAAGAAGGTGTGGCCCAAGCGACAGTTCCTCATACCGGGTGTGAAGAATGAAGAGAACGAACCACTATTTGCCTCAGAAAAAATTATCTTGCCTCCATTGCACATCAAATTAGGTTTGATGAAGAATTTTGTTAAAGCGATGGACTGTGGAGGAAGTAGATTTCAGTACTTACGTCTGAAGTTTCCAAAAGTGAGTGAAACAAAAATTAAGGAATGCATATTTGTTGGGCCACAATTTAGACAACTAATGAAGGATCCGGTGTTTGAGAGTAAACTGACTAAGAAGGAAGCCGCAGCATGGACATCGTTTAAAGAAAAAAACTTCTGAAATCATAAAGCGGAAAACTAAGGCAAATCGTCACTAACTTGCTTAAAGGCCTACAAAACCATAGGATGCAACATGTCGTTGAAAATCCATTTCTTGCACTCTCACTTAGAATTCTACCCTGTAAACCTTGGATCAGTACGCGACGAGCATGGTGAACGGTTCCATCAGGATATCTCGAATATGGGAGCTCGTTACCATGGGAAATGGAATCCCAAAATGTTAGCCGACTATTTTTGGACACTGAAAATGGATATTCCTGAAGCCAAGCACAGTAGACAGGCCAAGTACACAAGAAAGTGAAGGTTGTAACATTTTAATATGCCTGTGTAAATATTGCAAGATGAATATGATTTCCTAATGTATATAATAAGAGTTGCTACGTTGCTCAAAAACTATGGGTGATTGAAAAAACTGTTAACAGATTCGAAATCAGGGCACAAAAATACATAGGCATAACCCTTTCTTTCTCAAGCAACATGAAAAAAAAAATTTTTGTCCAGTGTTATCAATCAATAAATTAGCGAAATTCTAATCAATAAATCCAGACTAGGGATGACGAATATTTGATGAAGTGTTAATTATTAGTAAAGATAATCTCTACTACTAATAAAGGAGAGTGTGTGTCTGCCTGTGTGTGTTGGCGCTCTGCAGGTAAGACCGATGGACCAAGAGCTACGAAATTTGGCACAAACATACTTTGGAGGGTGGGAATGTGCACTTCTGAGCCCTTGTTTTGAAATTATAATTTTAATTAATTAAAAATTAAGCTAAAATTTTAGCGTTTTTACTTAAAAACTTCCGAAAATATTATAGCAGAAAAATAATTTTCACACCATCTGAATGTGCAAAAAATTACCTTCTCAATTACATTAAGTAATTTGCCGTGCAATTTTTCTCTAATTTTAATGAATTTTTAAAAAATATTTTTACGAATAATTTACAACAATACTTTTCATTGTTGTAATGAAATTCAAACCGTTTTCATTGTTTATTTCATTGTTTAAACAAATATTTAATTAAATATCTCTCTTTCATTATTGTAATTTGAGATAATATCCTACTATACATTTTGCTTTCATATTTTATTTCATCAAAAGTTTTGTGAAATCAAAAAACCAATCTCCGCGATATTACGTATATTGAGAAATATATCCAGTAAGCTGAATGATTATGACTGCTATGTTTTCATTCTTTTTTCAGCATGTTTTAATCCAGTTAGTATGACGCTGGCCATAAAATGCACTGCGCTCTTTTAAAGTTGAAATTGAATGTATATTTTTCAAGAGGACTAAGAAAGTGATGATGGTGTCGACGACGTGCAATTAGATGTTACATGACATGGTCAGTTATTTGACTCCATTAGGAACATTTATGTAGACAATGAACAGAAGAGCTCCAAGGTCACTAATAGAACATGGGTTAAATATCTGCCACAATCTGAAGTTTAAACTTACGTTGTTAAGAGAACCATGAATATAAAATGATGCAAGATTCAGTTGAAATCATATTCATGGCGAACAAGCTGGTCTCCGAAGGCGGCTGGTACATAAAAAGTCTGTCGATTTCCTTTCCGGCAGGCTAATATTGCTTTTATCAAGCAATTTACGAGTTTCACATGGCAATGATGAGATGGGACACATCTGAAGACAGAGATTGAAGAAAGGGAACACACTTCAGACTTTAAGCAAGAATGGGAACAGTGATGAAGTTTTACATTTTCAGAGGACACAGTTGAAGTTTAACTGGTTCGGAAAGTTTATTTTGAAGATGAGAATAAAAAGTGCTTTATTTATGGAGTGTTGCCGTTAACAACCAGAGGGTCATGGATTCGAAACCCGATTCCGCTTAAATCTAGTAACTTCGTCCAGGTTCAAACACTCTCCCAGTAGTGTGGCGCAAATATTTGGGACGACGTGTCATCCTATTAATCTGACCAAATCTCAATACAGCTCTCGTGTAGCTTTGAAACGAGGCATTGATGTAACTAAATTAAACTCTTAGATAGAGGATTTATGTTAGAGTTCTTGGATTCGGAGATCTCTAGCTTCCGGGCCTTATTTTTGCTGTTGATAAAGTGGTAAAGTCTTTCTTCAAGTATAATGAATCGAACCATTTTGCCCTCAGCAGGATGGGAGATTCGACCAGAAGTTAGTGCACCTCCTTCTAAAACGGTGCCACTTTTTTAAAAGGGCAGTGCCCCGACTTTTAGATACCCCCTAGGTTGAAATAGGTTGCGATTTCTTATTTAAAACGCCGGTGCGTGGAAATGCCACACAACATAGACCCGAACCATTTTGCCTTCAACTTGAAATCAAGTCCCTATTCGGGCATTAGGGCGACCACTTGTGCCATAATGCCCGACCACTTTGCCTTCAACATGAAATGAAGACCCGAAAGCTTATTATAAAATCATGAAAAGGCCCCATCACTATTAGCACAAAATGTTAAACAATACATAGAGCACTTTACGTCATGATGTAACGTGACACTACGTGTACCACATATCACATGGGAGATTGAATCAGAAGTTGGTGCACTCTCCTTCTAAAACGGCACCTTTTTTACTTTCTCGTATACAAAGTATACAAGTATTGTAATCGTCAAAAAATTCGAACTCGAGATTTTGACGAATCTCCACGTTTTTGACCTCCCTGAGTTCGAAAAACACAATTTTGGAATTATGTCTGTCTGTGAACACGAAAACTATTAGTGTAGTAATGCTACTTTTGATATGTGGGGATGCTACGAGTGATCTCAATTTGTATTTGCTATTTTTTTTAATTATGCAAAATCACTATGAGTGATGTGTGTGTCAATTTTTATTTTTTGTGGGAAATCACTATGCGTGATTGGCGTGTCAATTTTTACTTAAATCTTTTCCATGATTGGACTTCCAAGAGACTTTTTCCAAAGACTTTTTACAAATGAATTGTCTCCCTTCTTCATGTGTTCATTGAATTTTATAATTCCTTCTTGTGTTCATTGAATTTTATAATTAAAATATGATTTAGTTTAAGTATCAAACGAGTTTATATTCCTTTTACATGTGTTTATTGAAGTTTATAATTTAAAATCTTATTTTTCATATGTTTATAGAGGTGATCTTATAAGTGTCAAATGAGTTTATCATCTTCCTTCTTGTGTTCAGTGAATTTATATTTTAATTTAATAATCTAAATATGATTTAGTTTAAGTATCAAATGAATTTATATTCATTCTTCATGTGTTTATTGAATTTTATAATTTAATTTCATAACTTGAATATGATTTAGTATAAGTGTTTAATGGGTTACTCTTCCTAGGTATTTTTTTTTCCTTCTTCCTGGGTTTTAAAACTTAATCGAATTGATAAAATACGCAATTCTTTGAATATTTAAATATATTCCGCAATTCTAGAATGTATTTTCTATTGATTAGCAAAAAAAAACGAGCGGGTCAGATACAAAATTCTTTGGATTCATGGAGAAACTTTCTATGAATATTCGCTTTTTCTTAAACCTAGGCTTGGAAAGGGGGGAGGGAAACTTGCTCTTGGAACATCCGGTCGTCGGTTCGCAAGATGGCGATTTTTCAGAGGGAAAGTGGGGAGCAGCCTGTGACCCCTTTCTTCTTCAACTCTTGACCAATGAGGTCCGAGTTCAGTACGAAGCTGTGACGTAGGAGCGGCGTCTGTATTTAAGGGCGCGCTAGACGCGACTCGTTTTTTTTTCCGCCTTACTCGACCTCGAGTGGTGTTTGGTGGTGCACGGCACCTGATCTTTGGGAGAAGCCGAAATGCTGCAGGCTTAACAGCCGTTTGGCAATCTAGCTGCATCCTGGAAATCAGGGCAGTGACGCGGCAGTGAGAGTAAAGAATGTTTGGTACAACATCGATGGACAATCCTAGTTAAGATATTTTTCTGGAGGTCTCACATTTCGGAGAGAGAGGGCAGGAATTTCCAGCCAGTAATGATGTCGATTCGTGGTGCTCTTTGTCGTGCGTTATCGTGAGATACCAACTTGCGGGACCTTCCCTTTTTTCGCTCCTGTGAATTGCTGGAGACTGGGGTTCCTCTTTCGTGATTACTTGGAATGAAGCTCTACGGAATCCGAGAAACGGGCCGGAGCTGAGTGCGTGTGAAGGAATGCTACATTGATACCTATGCGCCACGTGCATGGGTTTGGACTGGAAATACGCCATCTTCGACATCCAGTTAGTGCGAGCCTAGTTCGTCATGCCTGAGGGAGCCTGATTCCCCTTCATTGATACCCGTGAGGAGGACTACCTCTCGAATTGACAGTGTCCTATGCGCTTCGCGGTTGTGGTCTGGAAAAACGCCATCCTTGACATTAGGGTTGGGTGATACTGTATCAACTTGATATTTTGTATCAGGTACGCGAAAATGATACAGACCAAAAGTACCAGGTACTCGGTATCACGTCTCGTACTTGATTGATAACGACCTTGTTCGTTTTCGGTCCAGTGATACTGTATAAACTTGATAAAAAATATCAGCTTGAATCTGTTCCTCGTTGTGAATGCTTCGCGTTTTCGGTAGAGTGTGCAGATGGCCTTGGTTTTGCAGTGCTAGACTGGTGGGTGGGGGAGAGGAAAGGAAAATATTTGTTGTTATAGACAGAGTGGATTAAAAGGCGAGGATTTCTAAACAGTGACACCCAGATCTATTATTTCTGCCTTGGCGACGACGCTATTAGGCTTGCTTTAGAAAATAATTTCTAAAGCATTTTTTGCCTTTCCTTGCAATGTTTTTAAAGTATACCAGATTGATGGGACTTTCTACGAATAAACAAATATATTTTGCTTTGAACATTTTTTTTTATTTGAAGCAAATAAGTAACTCAAACAGAATTGTTGTTAGCAAAATGAATTGAACATAAAAATTAAACTTTAAACATGAATATTTTCAGAATATAACGATTTAAAAAAATCTACTTAAAGAAAAAAATTTTATATTTTTTAAATCTAAATATACGATGAAATACTTAAAAACAAAAGTGATGAAAGTTACACTCCTGTTATCATAATTTTATGCTTTATGAAAGTCCTTTCTTTTAAATAACGTTTTAAAAAATAAAGTACAAAATTAACCACCAAAGCTATAGATAACAAGCAATTTGGGTAGATATAGAAATACTAGTCTTTAAAGCTAATATCTATTAGTATATAGAGTTTTAATTCGCCGAATTTGAAATAAAAAACATGAAATTTCTTTTATATTATGAAAGTAGGTTCATTAACAAAACAATAACTTTGAGAACATATGGGTACAACTACGAAAATTAGAGAGATATATATAAAAAGAAAAAATAAATATTTATTGTTTAAAAAAAACTATATATTTATGTATATAAATATATATTACTTTATCAGAGGATCGTCGTCATTGCAATTTGCATTTGCAACAGATGGAAACTCATCAGCGATAGGACGTATGGCATATGAATAGACGTCCAGGTGGGCATTGTAAACCAGTTGGATGCTTTCTTTGCAAATATTATTTTTTTAAGTTGGTTTCTGATGGCTTGTAAAAAGGCTGCGATGGCCTAGTTGGTAAGGTCTCGACTTAAGGGCCGGAGGGTTCCAGGTTCGAAATCCGATTCCACTGAAGATCCGTCGTGTATTAGGCCCCTTGCACGCAAAATCATACTAGGGGGCCAAACGTCATCCCGTTGGTGTGGTACGGAAGTTTGAAGAGGGGGTGCCAGCTCAGGTGCCGTCCTCGTCATCTGACTGAGGTTCAAAATTACAAGGTCCGTTCCAATATAGTCCTTGCGTTGCTTCAAAACGGAACGTTAATATAACTAAACTATTATGACTTGTAAATAAAATTATTAAGGCAAATACTATACACTGTAAGACGAACGTTTAAAGTGAAAAAGTTTCCCAAAACGGATTTCTTTCTTGTTTCTATTTTTTAACCCCTCCCAAAAAATACACTAAAGCACAAAAACTAGAGCAACCCCTTCTAAATATTGTATTTAGGAGGGGTTGATTAGGGATGGGAAAAACCTACCGGTTAAAACCGAAAATCGCTTTATTTTTTCTTCGATTAGCCAGTTTTTCGGTAATTTTTGTCCTGATTATAACCCGATTTTTTTAAACCCTCAAAACCCGGATTAAAAAAAAGGCCAAATTAGTTTTGGAAATGGGGTAAATTAAAGAATTCAGGTCACTACTAATCAGTGGGCGGTGGTTTTTAGAAAAAATCTGAATTAGTATTTTTACAATTAAAATAAATTTATTTAATGTAGTTAAATAATATATTAGCAACACTGTACTAAATAGCAAAGGTCATAGGCAAGGTTTCGTTTTTATGGCGATTGTTGAAATGTAATACTTTTAGTTCAATTGGTACAAATAATACACACCTCCTACATGCTGAAGTTTATTTGAGTTGATTGACCTATAACCTCCCGAGTTCTGTAACCTACCACAGGTTA
>BGPR01000808.1:327966-400629 GCA_013235015.1 Araneus ventricosus | reverse complement strand
TTTACAGGCTTTGTTTAGTTATTTTGAGGTTTTTTAGTGGTTTTGGTAGCTGTAAGAGTTATTTTTTTTATTTGAGAGGAGATTTGGTGTAAACCTAAAGATGTTACTTATTCATAAAGTCTTTTCCGTTTTAAAGGGATCTTTTATAGATTAACTCAGTTCATTGCGAAACATCCTGTGTTTTTTCGTTTTGAATTGTAAAGATTTAAGTTCGGATTATGCCTAATTAAACTGTTCATTTGTTTCTGTTTTTTAAATTCATTTTCTTTTACGTCATGTTCCAGTGTGCTCAGCTTACAAAACTAAATGTTTAAAATCTTAGTATGGTGCCCTTATGAAAAAAAGAGAATTGACAACATTGTATGAAACACAAAACTAAATTCATGGTAACCATTTAAATCTAGTCAATGAAAACAACCATTTATAAATAAAAAAGAATTATTGAATTGAAATGCTTGAAGGAAAGCAAATCTTGAATAATAATTCTATGCATAACAAAAGAACAAACACGTTCTAAGAAACTGAATATCTATAAACTATAAAAACACAAATTGCTAAATAATAGCTAATAAGAGCAAATAATAAATAATGAACTAAAACAGGCATACGTTGGAATAATCATTATTCTCTTTGCGGAGCAAAGTAAAATATAAAAACACACATCACCATTCAACAGTGTACAGCCAAGATTAATAATTAAGATTAAAGTCAATGACTACAATGAATAAAATAAAACCAAATTTACGGTTCTAAAGCTATATATTAGGCTTAATTAATCGCCGATAATAACATTCTGGCCACCGGCAGGGGCTATCATCATTATGGAAATAATTCAGTCTTTTAGTTACTAATAGTTTTGACCATTGTAAATAAAAATATGCATTTCGAGTGGATAGAAAAGAAAAATTTAAATGAGGAGAGAATTTTAAAACTCAAAAGAGATGGTTAAAAATTACTGAGAAAATAGTATAAAATAAAATAAGCAAAAGTTAAATGAGAGTATTGGAAGAATTTAAATCTAATGTGTCCTTTTAGGTATGCAAAAAACAGAGAGAGAGAAGCTGAGGAAGTATTTGTTGACACTGACGAAGGCAAAACTCAGGGGAGTTTCGAACCCGGGGTGAAAAGATGGGAAGAGCATGTTCAACCTACTGCGCTATCCGGACCGTGTCGGGGGAACGTTTGAAGCAGTTGTCATGGATTATAGGAGAAAAAGGGGGTAGGGGTGGGTTTAGTTTAGTTATATTAACGTCCCGTTTTGAAGCAACACGAGGGCTATTTTGGGACGGACCTCGTAATTTTGAACCTCGGTCAGATGACGAGGACGACACCTGAGCTGGCACCCCCTCTCCAAACTTCCACGCCACACCAACGGGAGGACGTTTGACCCCTACGTATGATTTAGCGTGCAACAGGCCCCATACACGGCGGATCTTCAATGGAATCGGGTCTCGAACCTGGAGCCCTTCGGCCCCAAAGCCGAGACCTTACCACTAGGCCACCGCGAGCGGAATTATTTGTGTAAAATTAATCTGGGGCGCTTACGATTTACATGAAGTGATTTTAAATATTAGGGAGATTTTTAAAGAATTTTTTGGTTAATTTTAGAATAAGCTATTTAAGTCTAGGCAGCTTAAGCGCATTTCTCAGATCAGCGTTAAAAATATGGAACGCTTCACGATTTTACGTGACATCCTTGCGTAGGGGACCATGCTAATCTTCTCTGTATCTTTCCAATTTTCGTATATGTGCTGCCGAAGCGATTACACCAATAATAAATTTGTTCTGAAGATCCGCGCGATACAAACAGCTACTGTGCTCCGTCTACTCTACGTCAATCTCTAACCATCGACCATAACTTTCTGATTACTTTAAAAATTTATTAAAAAAATAGATAAAATGTCCTACAAAACATCAACTGGTATCGTTGGAAGGATAATTTTTTGCACTTTAAAATTACATAAAAAAATTGTTTATCAATTCATTCAGAAGTTATTGGAAAAAAACGACGAAATTTGGTTTAATTTTTAAATAATTTAAATTTGAATCAAAATTTCTAAAAAACGGCTCCGACGTGCACATCTTCAGCATCCAAATTATATCTGTGCCAAATTTGGTAGCTCTATGTTCTACGGTCTGGTCTGTATACGGACACACAGACAGACATTCATCTTTATCAGTATTGGAGAAAGAGATCACTACATCAACGAAATTATTATATATTATATATGAAATGTTTTCGTTGTTTTATTCATTAAAAGGCCGAATAAAGAGCTATTTTTTATTTATTATTCAACATATTATGAGAGTGGCGGAATATACGTACAGATCGTATGAAAGTTTCAAGTCAAAAGCGAACAGAAAATCCCTGCATTTTCTCAGATAAGGGATTAACATATAGACACGTGATCAAAGTGAAGGGAATAATAGCAATTTTTAGTAAATTACGTAAGTGTTTTAGGGAAAAGTATGGTGCCAACAAGTCGCTGATTTTGCGATTTATGTGGGCGCGTGAAAATAAATAGAATATTCTTTTAGTAATAAATATGCTAAAACGTGAGATTTAATATACCTCCAGCTCGGGAAATAAAACGAAACTGGAGTTTTAGAAAAGTGATTTTGGAATACATTAAGATTTTAAAATATATAATATTAGAATTTGAAGTAAAATTAAGTGAGATTATTACAATTTCCTCCCTCCGCAAGACGTGTGTGTACGCCAGGGCCCTTGATACACACCCGTATCTTACAGGGATGCTTAAGTAGGGAATTAAAATTTAAATTTGGACTAGAATTGTTACAGAATTTTCTCTTCACTTTATCATAAACATGAAAATAATCTCTAATAAGGAGACAATAAATGTGTAAGAATAGATATATAAAACAATAATTATGTATATGAAATCATTTACGTAAAACATGAAAACAAAAATAATACTTTAAATAGAAAATTCTTGTAAAATAGATCTTCAGATGCACAGCTCTTTGATTTTGATGGCACTGTTTTGAAGATCTAAACTATAGTAAATAGGAATGTTGAATACACTGTCTATCAAAAATTCACAACTTTAAAAATATCAATATAGTAAAACTGAACACTAAAATAGGAGTATCAAGAAATAAGTTTCAAAATATTGTTATATTATAAAACACGAACAATGAAACAAATTATATAAAAAGTGTAAGTTTGTTTGTGTATAAAAAAAATTTCTGTACTGTATTTTCTTTCAGTACTTTAAACTTAGTGACTTTGGGTTTACAGAATCCCATTCAGCCACTAAGGACAGAGGTAATAATCCAATTCTCTCCCTACTTCCAACCAGGAGTACTCGCTTCTTCAAAGATGAAAACAGAGTATTCAGGATGAAACCAGGAAGAAAAGTGAACTGAATTGGGAGGTTGATCCTGTCTCGCAAATCATAAGACTACTTGTTCTATTTCTTATGGTGAAAACATTTCACAAGAACACCGAGGGAAAAACAAAAACATTTAGAATGGAAACAGCGGGTCAACCTAACAAAGGGAAACAAAAAAGAGGGATTTTTTTGTGTGTAGAGATACTTTTTATTCGTGACTCAGTTTTAATTCTTCAGGGGGATAATAAGTTCTCAATTTTGAAGCAAGAACAATTTCAGTAGGTTTTTTAGTTAAAGCATTTGGTTTGGTTTTTTCGTAATTTACATCAGAAAGTTTTTTTTTACTATTTCATAAGAACCTGAAAAAACTGGAGATAATTTTCTGCGATTCGGATAGTTAAATTCCTCATACATTACAATGTCACCAGTTTTAAAAGAAGAGTCAATGAAACGAGTATCATATTTAATTTTGTTTTCATCATGATACTTCATGGTATTCTGTTTTGCCAATTTCCTGGCTTCTTCAACTGAAGGGTAAAATTGATTTTGAGTTAATGGAGGGGAATATGGTAAAGTGCCAAATAACAAATATGCAGGAGGAAATTTTGTGACGGAGTGAGGCGTTAAATTATACTCATTAATAACTTGTTCTAGAAGTTTAGTCCAAGGAATATTGGTAGGAGAAGAGATTACCTTACATTTTATTTTGGTTACAATGGACTGATTCACTCGTTCACATTTTCCATTCGTTTGTGGGTGGTGGGAAAATGTTAATAAGTGCTTGATATTGTAATTTCTAAGGAAGCGTTTGAATTTAGATGAGGTAAAAGCACCATTTCTATCACTTAACAATTTAGTTGGTACTTGAATTTGGAAAACTTGTTTTAGACAATTAGCATAAGTTTCTGTTTTTTCACTATTGGAGGGAAAGCCCAAACATAACGAGTTGCATGATCAATTACTAAGTGCAGATATTTTTAGTTGAATTATAGTAGTTAAATCCTCCAACAGTATCAATCGAAAGATATTCAAAAGGTCAATCTGTGGGTGCCACAGTCTGTAAAAGACCAAATCCTTTTTGCCTTTTCTTTTTGTTTAATTGACAAACATCACAGTGTTTGACAAATACTGAAATACCTTGATTAATGTGAGGCCAATAGTATTGAGGAGTAATTAGATTTATCATCTTTTGAGTTCCCGGATGCTCAAATTGTTCATGAGCATTTTGCAAAACTTCTAGCCTTAGCGAGAAAGGTACAACTATTTTAAATAAATGTTTCTTTTTTAGTACGAGGACATCATTAATTTTCTTATATTTAGAATTATCCAAATTGTCTAATTTTGATGCGTCTTTATCTCAACTAATTAAGTAAATGTACAGTGTTGGATATATTGGGCAGAAGGATGCCTTGATAGCATATCAGCTTCAACATTTGCTGTTCCCTTTAAATATGTAACTTCATAATCAAACATGCTTAATTTTAAAGACCAACGGAACAACAATCTTCCCCTTAATTTTTTTACATTCTTAAGCCAAACAAGGACAGCATGATCAGTATGGATTATGAACTTTTTATCATGTAAATAATAATAAAATTTATCAAGGGCATCTACTATAGTCAAACATTCCAATTCCGTGATGCAATAATTCTTTTCATAACTATGTAAAGTTCTAGAATGGTATGATAACGGGTGAATATTACCAGAACTATCAGGCTCTTTCACAATTGCCCCAATTGCCACTTGAGAAGCATCACAGAACACATGAAGAGGTAATTTAGGGTCATACAATTGTAATACAGGTTTAGTTACTAATTTATTTTTTAACAATTCAAAAGCTTCTTAGCATTCTGAAGTCCAATGCCATTGGTTATCTTTCTTTAAAAGTTGATTTAAAGGCTCCCTAATTCTAGCATATGAATCAATGAATTTGTTATAAACGTTTACTGAACCAAGAACCGTTTACTGAACTGAAGTTGCTTAACATTTTTTGGATGCTGCAATTTTTTAATACTTTCAATATTATGGTTATCAGGAGTGATGCAACCCTCTTTAATTTCATAGCCAAGAAAGTTGATTTTAACTTTAGCGAAAACACATTTTAATAATTTTAGTTTGATATTTTTTTCCTCACAAATTTTGAATATTTGTTCTAAATGAGCATAGTGTTCCTCTAAAGAATTTGAGAAAATCACTATGTCAT
The DNA here is from genome assembly GCA_013235015.1 of Araneus ventricosus. NCBI lineage: Eukaryota > Metazoa > Arthropoda > Arachnida > Araneae > Araneidae > Araneus > Araneus ventricosus. The sequence continues at coordinate 395,070 of BGPR01000808.1, read as the reverse complement.
TAAAATAATGACATGCAAAAGTTGAGCATTTATGTTTATTTAAAATTCTACGGATGGTACGATTAAATATTGCAGAACTAAAATCAAAACTAAAAGGGAGAACTTGAAATTCACATATACCTTCACTTATAACAAAAGCTAATTTTTCTTTATCTTTGTCATGAAGGGGAATATGCTAATAAACTGATGCAAGATCTAAAGTTGAAAATATTTTAGCATTAGTTAATTTATCTAACAATGTGTCAATTCGTGGTAAAGGTTCAGCATCAGTTTTACAAATAGAATTTAATTTTCGATAATCGATGCACAACCTAGTTTTTTTCATTTCATCTTTCTTGTAAGCCAACGTGACAGGAGAGGAGTAACAACTATTATATTCTTTAATTAAACCTGCAGCCAATAAATTCTTTATTTGTTTATTTATTTCAACTTCTTCAGTAGCTGAAGTTCTGTATGCTCTCTGGGAAACTGGCAAGTCTGATGTCAAATTTATTCTAGTGGGTTCTATTCTAACTTTCCCTATATTATATTTATTTTTAGAGAAGACATGAGAATATTCTGACATGAGGGATATTATTGGAGGGGATAGTTCTTTAACAATCAAAGGTGGAAAAATTTCCTCTGAAGTATTAACTATGCCATCCTGATTATCCACTTTGTTATTCGTATTTTCTTGTATAAGTAAAGACATTTGATTATTTATTTTTGTATGTTGATTTATAATATTTTTTCCATTTTGTAAGATTTGATTTTTGTCACAATCAATAACAAGTTATATAGACTACAATATGGCAGTCCCAAAATGATATATGGTAAATGATTTTCAATGATGTACATCATTATTCTCTTATTTGTTTGGCCAATTTGTAAATAAACGTCACATATTTGAGTAAGTAGAAAGTTTCCATGGGTTTGATTTGCTCTGACAGGCCTAGCATGTTGTCTCGGTAGATTAAATTTATTGACTATATCTGTTGATATAAGAGAAAGAGTGGATCCTGTGTAAATAACAACGTTAACATTATCAAGTAAAGTACGCAACATAGGTAAATGTTCCAAGTTTGATGGACCTGGTAAAGTTGAAATGTGTCCGGACACTAATATTTGTCAATAAACTCGGTCAGAGGCCTCAGTAGAAGAGTTTTGTCTGTCATTAGCAGTGTTTTCACTGCCATTTGTTACTTGTGATGAACTAACAAAGTTTTATGTGCACTGGGAAACCGAGTTATTTGTTATGGGCAGGTCACAAGTAAACTGTTGTTGTCCCAAAGGACACAATTGAGTCCAATGGTAGGCATTAGGAATATCTTGTCTGGCTCAAATTCTGCATGTAGAAGAAGGTAACCTATTTTGAAAATGAGCATTGTGATTTTGCCTAAATCCTTGATTCACAAAAGTGTTTGAATGAAGATTAGAAAAATGATTTGGACGCGACCTCGAGAAATTTTGAAAATTTGGCCTAAAAAAAGAATTTTGTGGTCGAGGTACAAATGTTGGTTGTTGTATAGGGCTAAAGTTTAGTCTTGTTCTCATTGGCGGTTCATTATTCCTGACTGCGTTTTGTTCAGGAGAAGATTCCTGAATTTTGAAAAGTTTTATGGCTACCGTGAGCCATTCTGTAGGTGTATTAGGGGGTTGGACTGTCATTAACTGTTTGCATTGGGTAGGTAACCCATCTGTAAGACCTTCTAAAATCAGCTGAGGGGAAAGACCTAATTGTCTTCCACAATTTAATTTTCCATGAAAGTATTTAACTAAATCATCATTTTTTCCTAAATGATGCTGTGAAAAATCAGCAGAGTTAACTGCAATGGGTTGCAAAAAATTTTCAGTAAGAACAGAGCAGAGATCATAAAATTTACAGATATTTAAACAGTAATTGATACAGTGTATTAGTGCAGAACCTTTCAAAAATTCAGATATGTTTTTTACTTTCCAATCTTCATTTTTATTATGTTGCCTGCATGTTTCATTAAAATACTGCAGCCATAATTCCATCTTCATTCCATTTTCAGAATCATAAGGAATTATGTGTGGGTCACTTAAATTACTATTTTCCATGGATACATTAGTATTAGAACTACTATCTACCATTTCTATATTTTTATCATTAGGGTTAGTCATTTTCAATCCTGATCTAAGAATCATTCAAATAAACAAATAAATTAAATCTTAACACAACTTAAATTTTTAAACACAATAAAATATCTTATATTTGCATAAATTTCTAAACACAATAAAATATCTTATATTTGTATACTGACGTCAGTTTTCAAAAATTATCAATAAGAAAAATTTACAAATATTTAAACATATACAGCAGATTTTAAAAAATTAATAATCAAGTAATTTAAATAGGTACTAGAAAAACACACCTTAAAAGAAATAATTAAAATTCAAAACTTAGGAAATTAATTATTCAAAATAGCATTTTAGAGGAAATCAATTCTTTAGTAGAAATTTTTCAATATGACATCTATGGATCTCGTTCTATGACATCTCATTTCAGAAGACACTTTCACCATTTCGAGAAAAAAATTATTTTCGATGTCGCAAATGACAACGCATTTTTCTTTATTATGAACACAAATTTTTCCTGAAGCAGATAATAAACACAATGATGAGTACCACCTTTTCGTTGATACACTTTTTAGAAACATCGTAGATGTGGAGTAGTACACTTATCGAATACCTTTGGGACGACTATGCCAGGTGAAACGGGCTTTACTAATAGTAGATGTGGCTGAGGAGTTGACGCTACATCAGGAATTTCACTGCTGGCAGCTGGATTTCAAGATATCACGATTATTTCATATAGCAGGACCAGCAAATAAATTCTATCTCATGTTCGAGCAGGCATATCAGGAACGAAATATCAGAAAAGTATCATGAATCCGGTGTTGACTTTTCAGGAGATAGTTGGTTACAAGCGCCGATAATTTTTCACCGCCAGCCATTTTCTGTTGTTCCCCGCCACTCTCTCTTATGTTGTTTCGTTTTTTACATTTTTCCCGTGCAGTACCATCCTACCGATTTCTGAAATGCTTTCGTTGTTGTAGTCATTAAAAGACCGAATAAAGAGCTATTTTTTATTTATTATTCAACATATTATGAGAGTGACGGAATATACGTACAGATCGTATGAAAGTTTCAAGTCAAAAGTTAACAGAAAATCCCTGCATTTTCTCAGATAAGGAATTAACATATCGACACTTGATCAAAGTGAAAGGAATAATAGCTATTTTTAGTAAATTACGTGTTTTAGGGAAAAGTATGGTGCCAACAAGTCGCTGATTTCGCGATTTATGTGGGCGCGTGGAAGTAATTAGAATATTCTTTCAGTAATAAATATGCCAAAACGCGAGATTTAATATACCTCCAGCGCGGGAAATAAAACGAAACAGGAGTTTAAGAAAAGTGATTTTCGAATACATTAAGACTTTAAAATATATAATAGTAGAATTTGACCCTTGACACACACCCGTATCTTACAGAGATGCCCAAGTAGGAAATTAAAATTTAAATTTGGACTAGAATTGTTATAGAATTTTCCCTTCACTTCATCAATAATATTTTTAATAGATCAGTTCAGTAAATAAAGCTATTCCTTTCTAGAGAGCCACTTGTTTTCAATCAGCTATTTCGGATAATCGTCATAGAGTAAATAGGAAATCAGTTGCTCCCGATTTCGATTCCTTTTCCCTTTATGCACCTATAAAGGATTATTTTGAAAAGCGTTGTTTCAACTGCTTTTTATCTTAATCGGACCATCAATGTCTACCACTGAACTTGAGAAATCTCGCCAAAGAATAAAATATCTTAATGTATCTGGATTATGTTATCGTGGGAAAGTTAATTGTTTATAAAAATTACAAACTCGATTAAAAATCGAAGCTATTCGAGTGCTCGAATAGTTCCTCGAACCGCAGTAAGAAACAAGCCCCAAATTTTTGGTGGCTTTTAGCGGGGGAAAAACGAAACCTCCTGTACGTAATTCTTAGAAAACGAATTCTTCTCCTTTGGAATAGATACAACTCTGTCTAACCGGTTAGTTTTGAAAAGGTTTTATAATCAATGAAGTAAGTTTTGCTTAAGATTTCATGTTAATGCTCATATTTGATAGTAAATACTGCATCGAACAACATTCGGATTTCATAAACTTATGAGCTCCAAAGAAATTAATGAAATCGCGTAAGTTTAATGAAATTTCGAAATATTTTCATGTGCTGAAGTTTGGTGCCACGTTCATGGCTTTAATAAACAGAATGCAGCATTCTAATATCGCTCTCCTCATTTAATTTTAAAGAAATATTTTTAAAGATTCATTTCCTTAAATTCATACTCGACAGAAAGGGAAAAGGTTTTTTTTATCATTGTTCTATTCTCATTTGTTATTACCAGCCTTTTCCCATAGCTTCAACTTTATAAAATTAAGGGATCGAGCCCATGAAATGTAATTTTTGCTATAACAGCACATTTGAAATGTAGCTATGAAGGCATATCTCAATTAATATTTTCCAACACACTTTTGAAGCAAAAATAATAATTCAATAATGAGTATAAACTTTTTACATTACCCACAACCGACTTCATTCTGATGACAATTTATTTTGAAATATTCATTATTTTAAGAATATCCTTTTAAATTGGATTTCTATATTCTTGAATTTCTTGTGTTTTCATTTTTAAAACTAAAATCAAGGAAGATTTGGAAAAAAAAAATCAAAAACTATTGTAGAATTTCAATATCAGAAAATAGGCTAAATAGTATGACACAACTATATATGGAACAAGAACTAAATAACATTAGAACTTGATAATTACTTAATAAGCAGTTATAATCGTCTTCAATGTGTATAAATTTTGTATAACTTTAGCTTAATCATTGAATGTACCTGTTAGCTCAATGAATATACCTCAGACTATGCTGAATTCTACACCATGATTTTGAGTTGGCTAACATCTGAAGTTGAAAGAAGAGAAGACTCTGAGAATGTGGAAAAGTAAACATATCATATTATGCTTATTTCATATTCACAGCATATCTATAATTGACCAAAATAAAGTTAAATGCCATTCGAAAGCCATGTATGTTGATTTTTCACGTAAATGAACTCAGTAATATCATATAAATGGTAAAACAGTGTTGTAAATTTATTTTATTGCAGAAACCCCATAACTGCAGCAGATTGCTTTTTCTTTTTTATCCCTCCCTTGAATCTTGTGAATATATTACATTTCCCTTTTATGTATAGAACTATCCTATACAACTATTTTTGTAAAATTTTTTGTTGCTGTTGTTGTAAAGGTGTTAGTCAAGTTAGAAGTTTTCTTAAATATCTCAAAATTTGAAATTCTGCATTTAAGGGCTTTCAGAAATAAGCAATTTCAATTACAAATCCAGTTCAATATGTTATCCAGATCAAATTTTCCATAAATTGCATTCTATGAACCAAATTCTAACTGTGAAATGCAGAAATTTAGGTTCGCTGCTCTGCTCAATACAATTTTTAATTCTCTTTATGAGATAAATCAAGTTTTTCAATAACCTAACACCTGAAATGGAGAAGGTGTGATAGCTTTATGGGGAATACTCAATTGCTTCATTTAGTCTTCAGTGAAATATTATACTAGTAGGATTAGTATCAATCTTGGGTGAAGAAATCCACCATCCTGTGTTAACAAACTCAGGATAATTATGCTGTTCAAATGTTAAACTAAAGAAAGTGAGCAGATTTTGTCAGTTTCTCAATGTAGTGAATATAACAAACCAATTATAAACTAAATAATAAGTCACGTCATGCAGTTGCTTTCAATAGGTGTAAGGAATTTGCTGAAATATATAACAGTTCTCAACAGTTCAATAATCATGTACACAGATATGAAAGTAAAATTACCATTCGAAAGGATTTTTGTTAGGGCAATGCATGCTTCACTTCTCTCCAATCTACAGTAGGACAGAAGAGAGCACCTTTGCATCCAGTGACATTATTTGCTCAATGTAGAAAACATAAATAAAGAAGACATTAAAAGCCCTTTGCACATGGTCTTCTACCCACTTAAAGAGGGCTCATCCCATTCAGCAACACATTACATTTCTTAAACTTTGATAACTACACGGAGAAAAACCAAGATAAACTTACCAAATAAGTGGCAAATCCAGGGGGTGATATGGGGCTGCAGCCCCCCCCCCCCAAACTATTGCAAAATTCTTTTTCTTTTTCAAATCACTACACCCATTATTCTTAATCTCTTTTTTTAAAAATGAATCATAGCAATATTGCTTTCTGGCTTGACAAACTCGAAATTTTTCCTACTTTTGTAGTCATTTCACTTGTACTTGTAGCATTAATGTGGTCAAAAATATTTTTTGGCTAGTTTTTCATTGTGTTTTTCTTAAATTATCGAAAGTATTGTAGTGTCCTGTGTTATTTTTATTGTGATGCAAGTAAAGTTAAAGCATTTTAACTTGAGGTCACGATGATTCAAAATTTTTAAGATCTCAGGCGGCCGCCCCCCAACGAAAATTCTTGATTCGCCACTGTACCAAATCAAAATAACAATGACTGCTATGAAAAGCAAGTAAATACCGATTTTGTCTTCCACAGGAAATATTGAATTAATTCAACTCTGTGCACAACAGTAACATTTTTTTCGTTGTAGTAGATTCCTCTTTTGATAAACATTTAAACTAACACTAAAATGGCTGTATTAGCAGCACTGGCCATATTACCTTCAAGTACCTTTTATTAAAATAAGAAATTACACTGTCTAAAAGGCATGTGCAGCCAATATGACTGCAACCCAACAGTCTTTTGCCTATTAAACTCTAAATATCTCATATTTTATACATTTTTCTGTGCAGATTTTAATTGGATTATTTTCACAGTCCTGTGCAAATATTTTTAATGCTTCCAACTGAAATGCATTGCAACTGAATTGTTTCAAACATTATAAAGAAAATGAGAAAATTAAATGACAACAGAATTTCAAAATAGATTTAATACATAGTTCTTCAGTCACATCAAATGCGTAATTATGTATTAGCAAATTATTTTATTATACAAGTATGTTACATGGCAAAGAAGCTTTCAACAAAACATCTATCAGCTTAAAAAATAATTACATAAATGCCGCTCAGAAAACATATATAGCTGCACATCTAAGATGTTATCTCTTAGCAAACAACCCAAATATCAGCAGTTACCTCTTAGATTTTACCAAATGAGACTATCGTACAATGAAAGCATATCAAATGAAATAATTTATCATGATGATGCGTGTAAAATGCATTAAATACAAATTAAAATATCTTAAGAAGCATACACAGGCACTTTAGAGGATATTCATAAAGGAGCTACCACAGAAATCAAATATGATCACATCTCTTTCTTTCTCCCTCCTCTAGGTTTAATCGTTTCTGAAATTTGCCACATTGCTTCTTCACAGAGATAATCATCAAAATTATTGAAGAAAGATATGATTTGCTCATTCCTTTTAACTGGATATTGACTGAAAATCAAAGGAGAATGTTAATATAAGCAATCAATTCAAACACAGAATTTCACAAGTAAGCAATTGCTATAATGAAACAGTGAATATTTTATATCTAGAAATATATAAAGGCCTCTTTTATCCTCTTAAGCTCCTTAAAAATGTACTTGTAATAGCTCTGTGTCATGCCAAATACTAACACTATATTCATTTTAACCAGAATGGTGCATCTCTGTCTATAAGAGGTAAAGTGAATGGATACATCTCTTTCCTTGAAAGAACAGGAAATGATCACAGAGCACAACAGATACTTCAAAAATCATAAAAATATAAAATTAAATAATTTTTGGGCATGATTTTCAAACACAGACAATCATACAAGACTGATCTAGGTATAAAAATCTAACAAAAAGTTAAATATCAGCAATTGGATCTTCCCAAAACAGCAAATAGGCATTGCATGACAACTTAAATTCAGTCAAAAAATCATGTAAATTAAAAACATTTAAAAGAAACCTAAATTTAACTTTAATAAATATCAATAGCCTTAAATAACATAATTTGATACTAAAATGTGTAAAGCAAAACCAAAAGATATTTTAAAAATAGTAATAAGTAAGTGAAGTAAAAAAAATTAAACCAAAAGTTTTTTTAAAAAAATTTATCATATAATTACATCTAAAGAGCATTTCCATGGGCTATCATTATGACAAAAGAAAAGTCTACAAGCTATTAAAAACCAATAAACTATATCAGCAACGAACTAATAATATCTTGAAAATTGTGATACATTTTCCAACAATCACTTACAAATGTTTCTGGAGAATTGACTGAAGAAATTATATAAAACTATAAAAGTCTTTTGTCACAGATGAAAACACCTCTATTTTATGAAAGAGAATGAATACCATATATAACGAACCAAGTCATCACCGAAATTGAAGCTCACAGTACATTATTACAAAGGAAAGGTTGCTTGTCAAAACCAAAATTTTGTTTCATAATTTTCAGAAGATATTTCTGTACCTCAGTGGTAAAACTATCCTGAATCCAATTTTGCTGATTTTGAAGTTTTTATCACATTTGCATTATCCTGATCATAAAGTGGCGTAGCTGTAGGTGCTACAAAACAAAACAAAAAAAGCCTATAAAATAATCGCTCTCAAAAAATAAAAAATACAGCATACGATACACTGCACTCTGAAACTTCTTCTGGCTCCCTTGTAAAATGCAAAAATTGTTACATACGACAGCTTACCTCTGAAGTACAGATTAGTACTAAGCTAAAGTAAAAAAACTGACATTTAAAAGTCAACAGAATAATTTATAATAATCCAATAAGTTACCAATTCTTGAATCTCCTCATATTGTCCAGAATATTGAATTGCTGCCACCTCTTCGAAAAGTTTACAGACTCCTCTGTTAGCATGTCACTATTCCCAATATGGACAAAAGTTAGGTCCTGAAGAATCAGTCCGCTATTGATAAAAAATGGAGAATAAGTTACAGAAAATGCTTCAAGAATTGTGCTAAATAGCTTCATCAAAATAGGTGAAGGTAAAAAAAAGGGGGGGAAATAATCATTTTTTAAAAATGTGTTATCTCTTAAAGCATTTAAGGGAAAGGTATTTAACTGCACCAATAAACAAAATGTGTTTCATATTTATCGCAATACAGAGCAGAAACTTAATTTATAAACTTATACAACAAAACCCTATGTGCAGAAAACAGTGCAAACACTAACATTTCATCACCCTCCCCTCTTTCTAAAAAAAATTTAGGAAACTTCATTTTCCAAACTGCAATATTAATTATAACTCGTTCATCTGATTTCATAACTATTTTTAAATTCAAATATATATATATATAGAGAGAGAGAGACAGAGATTTAATTTAATATATTTTCAGAGTTATAAAATCTCGGATATCTTTTTCTACTAAAAAAATATTTTGTCTTGTGATATTTTTGTGAAATTGGTATAAGAATTAAAATGAAAAACAACATACGGATTAGAACAATAGAACTTGTCATCAATGCTATTAAATAAAAATAATAATTCCAAAATATTAGAGATAGTTCACTAAAAGTGAGGCCGAAGATTCAAGGTCTATTATCTGACATGAATTTATTCAGATGAGTTCAATCAGAGAATCTAGAATTTAAATTTATTTCTAAATTAAAAGTTCTCTTTAAAAAAGAAAATGATGTGTCTATATATTGAGATGTTCTTTGACTGTTTGAACAAATAATTACATTCAGACAAAGTGATCCCAAACAGGGCGATTTTTACATTAGATGTTATCCTAAGAGAGGAAAAAATTAGAATAGCATATATTAATAAAATATATTATCTAAATACTGTATAAAGAAAATAATATACATAACTCATCAATCTACAATGTAAACTGAAAATTATTGCATTTAATTATGAAATATTTGCTTTGTGACAGTTAAGGTAGATTTCATTCCAAACAAACCCTGCTTAAAAAAAATCAAAATCAACCATAGTTCAATATCTCAGAGTCACATACTACCTCTCTGTATTCACTAAAATTCACAATAACTGTTTACAGAAAAAGCTTTAAACCTACTTCATAAACCCCTTTTGAATCAAAAGTCATTTGTTTTTCACTCTTTTGTTATACTAAGCTTAATATATATATATATATATATATCTTAGATAATAAAGCTGCTGCGTATACACCAGCATTAAAGTTTTTTGTTGCCATCTGCAAATTCAGAGTAATCTATCAAAACAGAAACAAGTTTTAGAGAAATAAAAATATTTAAAATACTCTAATTAACGTAATTACATACAACAATAAAAAGCAACAAAAAATCATTCACATTTATCTATGATATTATCTCCAAGTTATTTCCAGACGCAGGATTCGATTGAACACAGCAGACTTTTCGAAACAGATTCCCCATTCAACAGATAAAAATAAATGTTTCTAGATAACCACCTTTTTTCTCGCAAAAAAACAATACGAACAGTTGACAACTACTTCTGTTTCGAAAATAAATGTATGTTTTTAACAGATGCATGATAATACCATTTAATTGACATAATACCACTTAGGATTTGTAAACTTTTTTTTTGAAGTACGAGAAAAACAAAGAAATATGGGGCACCAGGCATTATTTGAATTTTAGCCTTATCTACATCAGCTATTTTTTTCTTATATGGAAATCTTTTCCCAAAACTTCCAATGAGATTCTTACTAACATGAATAATAAGTTTTTAAAAAGAACAAAATGTAAAAAATTGTTCGAATGCTCAAATTTCAAAAAAATTATTAATTATGTATGTTGTGTTACTTTATGTATTAACCCATTCTTAAAGGTGTCATGCTGTTTTTGTATTAACAAGGAATTTTCTTCTTTATTTTCATGCTTCTGGCCATCTTTCATCATTTCACAACCTCACTAAAGGTGTTTGTGAAACCCACAAGTTCAGAATTATTGGCTTAACTCTTAAAGCTGTATGTTGCTTAAAATATATAAAAGACAATATATCAGCTTTGAAAGTGGGAGTGTTCTCTTGATTTTCATGTATACTTGCACAATATGGCATGTTTTTGTGCTTTGTAGTACAGTGAAAAAACCAAATATGCATTTCAGATGTTTTCCCTTTGACCAACTGGATCCAAAATTTGATACAGATGCACAATTTTGATAATAAGACCACATGTCAAATTTCATTTATCTATGTAGTTGCGTTTTTGAGTAGTTCATCTGTGTTTTGTTGCTCATTTCTGAAACATTTCACGATGTAACAGGGCTAGAACACACAAGCAGCAAACAAGTGTTTTAAAGTTTATATTCTTATCATACAGTTTTCATATGGTGTCCTTTCATACTAAATCAAAGCTTTGTAGAATATTTCTTGCAGGTTCTTACCAGTTTGAATAAAACAAAGATGACTATCCGAAAATAAATCTTTAAATAAAAATAGAAACTGTGCTTGCTATAATTTTTATAATGCAACTATTCCAATAAATTTAATTTTAAGTAAGCTGAAAAATACACTTACATGTAAGGGATACATGGTGGGCTTGTTTCTGCTAAGGCTTGCCTATATGCACGAAAAGATGATGAACTGTCAATCAAAGCACAGTACTCCTTTAAACCCTAAAAATAATATTACAAATTATGCATTTGATATTTGAAACATACCAAGACACATTAAAATATAAAACATACAAGTGCAAAATTGCAAATAATAACAAGAAGAATTTGCCTTAAAAGAAAAAAATTACTAAACCCGTATTTCAAATTAATAAATCATGATAATCCAATATTGAAACTTCTAAAGGAACACATTCACAAAATCCTCAAAACTTGTGAGTGACAACACTTATTTCTTTGTATCCAGTATCATTACAGAAATCAAGGAAGTGTGCAATATAAAATATTTTAAACTAGTTACACATTTCTATAAATATGTGAGAAATAATTTAGAACACATGTGCTTTCAAGTATAGGCGTAAATTTTGAAGTCGCTCAATTCTTCTAGTGTCAATCATGAAGACCTGTAGATATGACAGATTAAAGATGCAATGACATAGAAAAGATTGAATATATTTAAGCATTATTTTTCATAAAGAAAAGCATGGCGAAAATAATACCTTGGAAGTGATTGGATTGGATTGTTATATTTCAACTTTATTCAAAACCTATAATTAAATCAATCGAAATAAAATCCGGGTCCACAACAGTAAAAATGACAGTTGAATATCAAAAGCAATCTAAGTGAATAATCCATGCTGTTCTTTAAAATAAATTCTATGATCTTGATATTAATTAGCTTCATGCTTGAAACCTACTAAGACCAGGTTGCCCACAGAAAGATGAAACTGACTTAAGTTTCAGCATCATATATTCAAATTGGATTGAGGCTCAGAACCTGGCCATGAATTAAGATTCGATATCACCAATCAAATCAAACTATCTGAAAGAATTTAAAACAAAACGAAGGGCCAATACACAATGCATTTTTCAGTTATTTTCCAATCTGTATTGAGAGCAGCAATAATTAAATTTTACACACTTTTACACTCATCTCCTTCACTACTCTCTGTAAAAATTATTACAATAAAAGAATTAAGATGACCAACTTTTTTGCAATGAAAAAGGAGGACACAAATAAACTGAAGAAAAAAATATCATAAGTAAAAGAAATATTTTATTCATTGGAACAATAATATAGAATACACTATAATATGATAAATGCATAATAAAAACAAGCAGGAGAACACTTTTCGGGGAAGGGCAGAACTTACAAAAGGACTGTCATCCCTAAAGGAGGATGGTTGGTCACCTTAACGAATGGATCTATGCTATCTAGTATCAAATTATTTTGAACTAGGCTTCAGGGATTAAGATCATACAGGAATTATCAGATGTTAGTGCCTACCCAATGACAATTAATGAAACAAAGGTATTTCTAAAGAAATCACTCAACAAATAAATGTACTGGCATTTTACATATAATACTGAAAAGGCTATTGAGAATGTCACTGTACCAAATTAATATCCTGTAAAATACTCTTTACAAAAAAGGAAAACACTGAAAATTTTCAACCCTGAATTGTATGCAATGACAATGAAGACTTTATCAAAAGAAATGTCTTCTATGTAAAACTCAATGAACAAAAAATCTACTAATGGAACATTTAATTTAGAAATATATATTGAAATAACAAAAACAAATTTAAAAAATTAATTTAAATAAGTGCAAAACATAAAAATAAAGGCAAAACTGATCTTTCTAGATCAGGTATGAAATCAATTATATAACTACAGGAAAATTGAAAGAATTCCAAGTATTGAAATCTCCAGAGATACATAATACAATTAAATAAATCACCAGGCAGATAAAGAAATAGAAAGGAAAATCAATTAAACCCAAAAGTTGCAGCCTATATAAAATTTGAACAGCCATTTTTTAAAATTTAATCTATCAACAATTCTCACAGTTGATAGATAAAGTTCAACCATGTAACAATCAAAATATGACAGAAGAGAGAAAATATTAATAATACTTTTAAGCTTAGTAAATTCAAATGTATTTAACTGCGTTGTATTTTCAAACACTCATTTGTTGACTACATATGATTGCTACAGAAAAAATGCCCTGAAATTGAAAAGCAAAATATTATAATTCAAATAATTTCATCAAATATTATTAAATTTATAATATTTAAATTTCAAAAACATTTTTAAGGCCTTTATATCTTACTTCAGTAATATTGCGCTGCCATTCTAAACGGCGTATAGGTGCAGAATCTAAAGCAGAAAGTATTGCTAAATATGAATTGAAATTGTTCAATTTTCGAAGATACTTCATAACTTTGATAAATTTCACAACATATCTTTCTCTGTCTTTTGCTTCTTCTTGCTCCAATATTCGAGATCTGGCCCTAAAAATTATATAAAAAATTAACATATAAAAGGGAAACAAAGGTGAAAAACAATTAAAATAAATAAAATATGCTCAAAAATCCAGGTTAATCGCCTTCCCTTCTTTACTAGAATTTCAACAAATAAAATAAAAATACGCAAATAAACTAAAGATCAAAAGTTTAATTGTTAAAATTAATATGTGTAATTAGGAAATTTGTTTTAAAAAAACATCAGGAAACTATCGGTTAACATCCTCCAGTTGAGCATCAACAGTGAAGTTATGAAGTTAACCGAAAATGAATCAAAGAGGGAGACTCCATTGTCAGCCCAATTCTTTAGTCTTTCCCTTTGAGCTAATACCCAGTTGAAAGAAAACTACTCATACATTAAGGGTCTTGAAAAATTAGATGGGATGACAATTAATAATGGGTAGAAGAATGGTACAATTCACCAGATTCAAGAACACACCTTCATTACGAAGGAAGTTTGCCTACTTTATTTTAATGAGTTGTCATATATATCAGAACACAGAGCTGAAAATATCCCTAGCCTTATGAGGCTGAATTCAACTGGTAAATAACTAAGTAGCTGTGGAAAACACCCAAAGGTTGGCTGAAAGATTAATCATCGTGAGATCCCCGACACAAAGCAAAAAACTCAAAAAGAATCAAAAGAATCTACTTAATATTTAAATTCCAATAAAATCAGGAAGGCATCTTGAAGACTAGCTATTTGTGATACTGGATTGTAATCGCATTTTAAATAGTTACAACACAACAGCAACAGTGTCCAGATTGAACATGAATGAAACAAGTCCCCAAACTTGAAGAAATTATTTTAATCATATATGATGATCATACATAATGACTTTTGATCGCTGATGAATCATTTAACATAATCACAAATAATGATTTGAAATCATGCATGCCACAATGGTTGAGTATTAAAACCAGAAAATACTTAACAGACAGCCCAAAATGTGTGTTTAAAGGAATTGAAAGAACTCAGTATCTACCCTAAAACTTAAGAGAATCCTGTGATCAAATGCAATGTATTTTTGTCCATGCTGAAAACTGGTAGTTGGCCATGATATTTAACAGAACTTTCATTAGATAACTCAGTCTTGGATGAATTTGAAAAGTAAGGTAGTACGATATGGAATGAACAGAAATCAAACTCAACCAAACCACCAAAACTCAAATT
The DNA here is from genome assembly GCA_013235015.1 of Araneus ventricosus. Classification (NCBI taxonomy): domain Eukaryota; kingdom Metazoa; phylum Arthropoda; class Arachnida; order Araneae; family Araneidae; genus Araneus; species Araneus ventricosus. Next base: position 379,964 of record BGPR01000808.1, on the reverse strand, counting down.
TAAGTTACCGAGTACATATAATTCAATTAGAGATATGCCTACGATTTATCTCCTTTCCTGTTGTTACAAGGCATCATCAATGAAAATCAAATAACTTATTCAGACTAGTACAGTATCTAACTGAGAAGTGAAAAGAGCAGATGAGCAATGTGTCATATTCATAACAGAGGCATCACAAAAAGTTTACAGAATTGAATTCAGTGATGATTTCATTAGAATGACACTGTTACCATAGTCCATAATGTCCTATTACATTTTTTTTAAAGACTTCTACTAAATAAGATATGTATTAACCTACTACTGATAATGCATAAAAATTGTTGCAAACTTAATAATTAGAACCTAAAAATTCCTATCAAAACAGTAATTTTGTAAGTTTTTCACTTGTCACAGAATATACTAGCAGAAGCAGTGGCAGCTCATCCATTAGGGCTTCAGCAATCACTGAAATTATTTTTTAAACTTGTATTTTTCGTTTTCAATCTTATTTGCTTATTTTTCCACTCTCAGAGTTCAATGACTTATGAAAATGCAAAAAAAAGTAATAAAAAATTGAAAAAAAAGGGCATAAAATGAATCCAAATGAAGAGACAAGCAGGTCTGAGCTGTAAAGTAATCTGTCCCCCGAAATCCGTTCACTGGCAGAAAATCTGGAGAAAAAAGCAACCCTTTCTGCCTTTACCTTAAACGGGACATGGGCTGCACGGCAACACAGCTCTGGCTGGCACGGAGCTAATTGAACAAGAAAAAGATGCTCTTTTTAATATATTTTTCTTTGCTCTCACACAGTTGCAACTCATTGGCTGTTTATGGGTTTTGGTTTGCGTTGCATCGACATAAACACATCTGGTGGATTGATTATTTGCTTTCTCTTGATAGAAGGCTAGCTTTCATATTGAAGAAGATATTCATTTTTAGAAGAGTGTTTATCGAGTGAAGTGAGCGAGGAGGGAAGTGTGTATGTGGAGCTCTTGATTTTTTTCTGTCAGCCGAATCGTCACATCAACATTCACTTAACTTTCTGTTAGTAAAACTAGTAGCAAATGCCATATGCTGGTTACTTAATTTGTTTGAAAAGCAGGAAATTTCACATCTGGCTTTGGAATTAAAAAATTTAGCCTACTGAAAGACAAAGTAGTTTTTTAAAAATGTATTCTCTTGATAAATATTATCTTGCAGCCCTCCTCGTTTCTGAGCTCAAGAGTTGCCACTGAGCAGAAGGTATTGGTGGGTTTATATATTACTAGCAGTACCTTCATGGTGTTGCCCATGACATCCTGAATTTCAACAAAAAATTCAAACAATCTTCAGCTTCAGGTTTAAACTTTGAAAAAAATTGTGTAATTAGCTCCTATATTTAATTTTTTTTTTCAGTTTCAGGGAAAGTACACGCAGGATGAACTTGTCTTCTGAAACTAAAGATATCAGCCTTTACATCGAGTATCAAAAAGTATAAAAACAAACAAATTAAAACCATGATCTGTCGGAGCGACGATGCGGCACGATCATACTTCAAAATCTTGCTGAAAGCAAAGAGATTGATGTTGCGTGGTTTCGACGAAATGCATGCTGGGAACAGAACACTGCGACCTTGGTTATGAAGAATCAAGGAAGGAAAAAATGGAGCGAAAATATTTTAACACTTCAGAAAAAAATTAATTAATATTCAACCATAAAAGATATTTTAACTGTTTCTTGTTTCAAATCAAGGGGGAATATTCCATTTATTACCCTAAAAAAATGAAAGAGATAACGTTATTAGAACAGGGGATGCATTAAATTTAAATGCAAAAACAAAATTTTGTTGGCAAAACTGACTATTTTTTTTTTTTAATTTCTCAAAATTCAGCAAATTACGTTTGAAGCTCAAAACAAATTTCATTAGAAAGAAAATTGTTTGTTCTATCCAATGGTGCAATGATTGTTTTTCAATGATCATTAGAAAAGATACTACAGCTGTAAACATGCCAAAAATTACCCAAAACATTAAATAAAAAATTTTCTCGATTAAATTTTAAAATTCCAGCTTCGAGGTGCATTCAGTCACCATTACGACTGCCTGTGTGCTAAATTTCATGGCTATAAGTGCAATCGATTCGTATGGACACACACACACATGCACGCAAACATTGCCTTTTAGAAGTATAGATTAGGAAATTGGTATTTAACAATTAAAGCTATAGAGAACTAATTTTTCCACTCACAATAAAAACACCACAACTGCATTGTCAAAGGAAAAAAGCATGACCATTTAAGTATGAACTATTTTCCTTTTCAATCACGTGTGGGCTAATAGGGAAGACTAGGAACAGGAACTCCCACATAAATCTTACTAGAATCCCCTCTTCAACTCATTTTCAGTTTATTGCATAATTTCTCTGCTGATGCAGGATCAAAAAGTGATTTTGATAATTATTTTGTGTTTATTTTTCTTATGGCGTTGAGCATCTAACAACTACAGTGATCATATAACGGCATGACTAAAAACTTAAAAATTGACGAAAAATAATAATTTCCACTTATTTTTACAACTTTTATGGCACATCTACAACTAGAAGATATCAATAAAATTTGTTTCTATTTCTACTCGTTTTTATCTTGCCAATACACAATCTTTCCGCAGTACAATGACTTTTGAATAAATGACTTTTTTCAGCCCACCCTAGTGTGCATGTTTATGGAACTTACCAATACGACATTTTATTGAAATGCTCAGTAAAAGTGGTGAGATTTGGACTAAGTTCTTCTTTCTGTTCTTTTGCCCACAGAAGCACTTCCGGGATCTAAAACAATAATTAAAATATTCATTTTTATCTTTCCAACCAGTCAATTTTTCCAATGATGAATTTTGCAATAAAAAATATTCAACATTTTAAAAAATTCCCATGGAAAAGTGAAAATATATAACTGAAGTCTTCAAGATAATAGTTTTAACAAAAAAACTTTGGTTAAATTCAATAATATATGTTTTGAATTGCCATTTATTGAGGACATAATCAAATTTATATGTAAAAATGTATACTAATGTATGACATTTCCTTCAGATAAATGTGAATATAAAAATATCAAAATCATTATTAATTTTATTAGTTATACAAAAAGCTTATCTTGCATTGAAATGGAAAATAAGGTAACATAATATTACAAAAGGTAATATTACAAAAACTAAATTATTCGCACTGTTATATAGGCGCACTAATCTAAATGAAGATGCACATAATAATAATAAGTGAGCTATTAAATTACTGATAGTAATACACATCCAAAAGGCAAGCAAGACTGTATACCTGAAATTGATTAGATTGATTCAGATAAAAATAAATGATACGAGTTATTTTATATTTGATTTAAGTTATTACTGATCACTTAATTGCATAAAAACTTATAACTTCACACTAAAAAAAATAGCACAATGCTTAAGTTCAGTGTTTGGAAGGGAGCGAGTTGTTTTATGGCACAAAGGCCCAGACGGGCCATCCAGTGTTTGGAGAAATGCAAAACTTTTTATTGCCATCTAATGAGCTTTTTAAATTCATCAGAAAATAATATACACAAACTAGTATATCCTGGATAGATTAAAAGCTGATGCAACAGTGAAATGTACCATTTTCTTAAAAAAGTCATGTAAATTGATGGCCGGCATCCCGGTTCTTAGAGACCAATTTGATTTCTGGTGCATGAGCAAGAATACAGCCAAAACAGACAAGAAAAGAAAAATTCCTGTCATCATAGGACAGATGGCATGAAAAAACTATAAATGTAATTAGGGAGGTAAAGAATATTTGGCCAATATTCAGCCCTTTTGCCGAATAAATTCAGATTCAAAAAATTACCTAATTTTAAGTTGCATTACATAAGTGAATTTAATAATGCTACATACAATTTCTCATTGTATAAACCTTGAAATTATGATGAAAGAACAATAATTTTTCAGTATTTTCAGAAGTCTGTTGCATTTGGTTTCATATGTATATACTACTAGCTTGAAAAAATAAACGCTCACTATATACTGTGCTTCCAGAAGCTTAAAGCTATTTTGTTGCTAAATTTGCAAGTCTTAGAAATTTTTCAGAATTTTTTCCCACTAGTTAAGTGAGCACTCCATCCTAGGTGTTACAAGTTCTTTATCAAAATAGGAATTTCCTAATAATTTTAATTTATCGACTGAATTTTCTGTGTTTGTCATTGTGATGTTCTGGAATGATAACTTTTTATTTCTGTAAAAGTTTCAAATGCATTACTGGAATTATTATTGGAATTAAGATATTTAAAATATTACAAAAAACACATCAAGGTGTTAATATTTTTTTAATATGCAAATAATAAAAAATCAATTTTATTACTCCTCTATTTTTTCATTTAAAATTAAGAAACATTTTATTTAGATTCAAAAGAGAAATGTTTTTAAAATCAGGTGTCCGGCAGCAGAATATCTGGTAATTCAGCGAAATCACTATTCGTTACATGTAATCAGCAATAATTTGATTAGATAGACAAAACAATTAAGGAAAAATATGCCCACATATCTACGCAACATGGATACATGGAAAATATGCAAAATTAGAATAGTTAAGTTTGATTAGCATCCCATATTGAAGCAATACAAGGGCTATTTTGGTGGCCAGATGATGAGGACGAAACATGAACCACCACCATTCCAGACTTCCATACCACATCAGAAGGAGGATGTTTGACCCTCAACAAATTTCATGTGCACCAGGGCCATATACAAGGTAGATCTCTGAGAGAATAAGGTCTGGAACTCGTGACCCTCAGATCCCAAAGCTGTGACTATGCCACAAGCCACCAAAATTATAATATATTCATACACTTCCTCTATTAAATCCTAGAAAGACAATCCCAGAGAAAAAAAATTGCAGCCTATAGGTGTACACTGAAAACTAATACAAAACTCTTTTCGAATTTAATTAATTTTTAATTGTCTTGCAGAACAACTTACTTGATAAATTATCATGCATTATATATTTTAAGTTTGGAATCAAGGAAAATGCTTTTATAATTTGAATGAAGTTAAGATAGTCTAAGAGGGTTCTAGGACCATCATACCAAATGGAAAAGGCTGGCTACCACCTTCCACAATAAAAAATTTATAGTAGTAGATACCATTATGAGGAACTCTAATTGGCTGTATGCTACTTTTCACATCTTATTGCCAATTACATTTTGGCATCTAAGAAGTTTTAACTGAAAATTTATAAGTTGCAGTGTTTACAAAATAAGTTTGATATTTCATTTAAGAAAAGCCAGAATAGAAGGACAATTCATATCAATTGTGGCACTTAATATGGTAAGTTCCTAAATTTCCTGGTGTTCTTCTGTAAAAATGTGCTAAAATTACAAAATATATTTCTCTAAAAATACAATGGAAAAATATATTACTGTGCATTATAAAGTAAATAAAAGGTCAATATCATTAATACTTGAAAAATATATATACTTTTACCAGAAGATGGAAATATTATTCTCAAAAATAAATATTTTTACCCGAAAAAAAAAATATTGGCTGTTAAAACATAAGGCATGAAGAGCATATGTTTGCCAATGATGGAAAAATTTAATATATCTGTATTTCCCTACCAATAAAAAGATCTGCATACTCTCTCCTACTATAATATAATATGCTCTGCGATTTCATACAAAAATTGAATGCTAAAAACAAAAACTACAAGTGGATTATACCTAAAATAAAAATAATAAACTTGTACACAATTTTGATAATTTTTAAGTCAAAATTTGAAGTTCATACATAAAAATTCAAACAACTTACACGAAAACATATGCAAATGTTGTGAAGAGAATAAAAATAACTCACTTCAATCTTTTGAAATAGATCAGCATCTAAAACAGTCATTTGTTCAGCTATACTTTCAGATTTGAAATCCAGTAAAGAAGCTTTATGGGTAGTTACAGCCATTGAAGGTAACAAAATACGAAGATTTAAAAGACTTCTTTGTTTCAAATAACATTTTTCAACAACCTTCTTTCTTAAAGCTCGAGCAAGAAGTAAGTCTCCTCGGCTCACAAGTTGACAAATAAAATCCATCAAAATTTTTAAAACATCCTCATTGACATCAGTAAGACTGAAAAAGAAGATATATATGTATAAATAAAAAATTTGCAGGGGGAAAAAAAAGATTGAAAGAGCAGAATGTGAAAAATTACTAACTATTTTTTCAAATATTATTTTTTGAATATCGAAGGAAAAAAGTAAGAATATCTATGAAATATATCGCTCTATTCCCCCCCCCCCTTTTAATACTTTTAAGTATGTTTACAGAATTCTGTAAAAGAAACCCATAAAAATGAAAAGAATTATATGCAACATAAACCAGACTTGATCTTCGAATAGTTATCGTCGAAGCACAATTTACAAAATGTATTTAATCTATAAATATACATGGGTATTCAGGATATTTAGGGCTGCCATAATTGCCAAGCACTGATATGGGATGTTTACATGCTAAATAAATAAAATATGAAAAAAGTGGGTCGGTAATAGTTTATTATACTCCAATAAAAAATCAATAAAGTTTAAGCAATGTGACAAAATAAATACGTAGAATAATAATAATAAAAAAAAATGTAAGGCTATTCCTTTTTAGACCAGTGATAATTTAAAGTTGCTTTTACTCTCTTAATTATATTATTTTCTTCTTTCACATAATTATAAAATTGTGTGCAAGTCATTTTAAAATAATGACAAATCAAAATTGATTCAGTTATCTCCACTGACAACCTGTTTCTTTTGTCCGATTATTGAGTTGACAATATTCTCTAGTTGGGAAAATATTCTCTCCACATTTGCATTGTGGGCTGAAATGCAAATATGTATTTGCATAGCGTCCGGTGCCTCATGCAGAGTTTAAAGAGAAAATGGGACAAATAGTAATATGGTGGCAGTCCTGTATATATGGGATGTATGGCAACCCTAAGGATATTCAACTTTCATACAATTCAAAATTACTGTTCAAAGATTCAAATTTTAAAAAATTCAATTTAAGCAAGAACTCTAGCTTCTATTAGAGTGCAACCGAAATTCGCCTTGTTACAATGTCCCTATCTTTCTAAATCTTAATGATATTCAGCTGGAATTTTTATATATGTTGCCTTAAATATCCAGCTTTGACGTTATGAAAGAAAATTTACGCCTTGTTTTGCACATGTGCAGTTAAAAGGTATTTACTACAAATTCTCATATTTCCTCAAATATATTCAAGGTATTTACTTCAAATTTTAATACAATATTTCTCTAACATATTATTGAGAATTCTGAAAATTTCATATAATTTGGTTGAGAACTGCATTTTATAAGCAAAAAGCATTCAGGAAAATTTAGGATTTTTAAACAAAACCTTTATATCTTCCAGAATATACATGCTATTTTCACTAAAATATATGTAAGCAATGCACATAAGAACCAAAATGATTAATGAAAGTTTCAAAACATTATCAGATTCCTGTGAAAACGGGGTAAGACAAAATCACTTTTTGTCTTCTACAATTTCTGGTCAGTCCCCTAAATGCGGTCATGGCAAAATCTTCACTGTAAAATGTGAGCTCCCACAATTGTATGTGCCATAATTCTCTACAATTGATTGTGAAGAATTTTAAAAAAATAAATTCAACATGTTTAACATTTTAGAAATCTTGCCAGTAAAGTAGTTCTTTCTCTGACTAACGATCTAACCAAGCAGTTTTATAACGGATTTTTTTTTTTTGAAAATTCTTTAGTGTTAGACAGCAACACACTATTCAGTGTGGAAAATTTTTCAATAAATTAAAAATGGAGGGAAACCTCATTCCTTTATAAACAGAAAAGTAATTCAAAATCAAATCATGTCTTCCAACTGGAAAGCAATAACATACAAACTAAAGACAAATAATCGCATCGCTACTATTAATAAAAGCAAATGTGTATCTGTCTGTTGGCACTCCACACAAGACCAATGGTCAAAGAGTTACCAAATGTGACATACAGGTCGATTCAAAACTGGAGGAATAAACTTCTAGGGGGGTGAGGTACACCTAGACAACTCGGAATCACATAGCAATGCAGGGTCAGAAATGCAATCCTAACGAGATAAGGGAGTTGTTAGGGGCTGTCTCAGGAAAACCATCGATAATCACTGGTGGAGGTGTTAGAATGGAAAATAGGAATTCATCGTGATAGCAAATTGACATTTAAAGACCATAAGTATAAAATGTCATGACTTTCCTGATAATGAAGTTGCCCGAAGTTTTCTGGCTATGTGCCTGGTTCTCACCATCTACAGTTTTGCACGTTTGAGGGCTTGTCATTCTTGCATCTTTGTTTATCCTCCAGTTTTCAGAGGTAGTAAGGGCAATTTGAAATGGCACATCTTCGTGGCTACCGTGAACCTCCAACAGATGCCTGGCATATTTCAAAACGTCAGAGATTCCATGCGGTGCCCACATTACGAAACTTCATTATCAGGAAAGTCACGACTTATTCTATGCTTATGGTCTTTAAAAGTCAATTTGCAATCACAATAAATTCCTATTTTCTACCCTAACACCGCTGCAGGTAGCTGTCGATGGTTTTCCTGCAACAGCCCCTAACAACCCCAACTCGTTAGGATTGCATTTCCGACCCTGCATTGCCTTGCGATTCCGAGTTGTCTAGGTGTACCCCACCCCTCCTAGAAGTTTATTCCTCTAGTTTTGAACCACCTTGTATATATAGCAGGTCAATAAATATGATTCTACCTTTTTTAAATAGATGTTGTTTTTGGTAGAAACCTAAAAGATTAACTACTTGAACAATTATCTATAGATAATAAATTAAGAATTGAGGAGGTTTGTATTTCAATTTACAATAGCATGCAGGTGAAATGCAATTAATACATTTATAACCTCTTCTATAAAACTTTAATCAATATTTCCCCCATATCACATAATGGAAATTATCATACAAAAAATTTAAGAATTCTGACATATAAAAATTAACATTTACCATAAATCATCCACTACTCTAACCAGCAGAGCAAATGAGTTCCTAGCTGCTCTTTGCCTCATATCAGACACATGAATAAATTTGTTATACCTATACAATAGCTTGCAAATCAGATCATGAGGAGAGATGAAAGTTCGATATGTAGTTAAGAAAGCTTCTTGGTAAAGGAAATCTAAAAGTGGAGAGAAGAAAAAATAACAAATGTGAAATTTAATATTATGAAAAGGCTAAGACGAGATTATAAATAGGTAAAAGTCTATTTAACAAGTCAGATATAGAGAGAATATATTAATTTTCAGATATATTAATTTTATTAATCAAGACATGCAAAATATCAATTATGAAAATTCCTTAAATATTTACATTTTTAGTCAAAACTCATTTATATATATATGTAAGGTGATTATAAAAAAAGTTGGCCTATATATGACCCCCTAGCATACCATTTGAGGGAATGGAATAAAATTTTGAATGATATGAGCTCAAGAATTATGTGAAAAAACAATACTTCAGCTCTAACAGTTAAGGTTACAAAGACAAAATTTAGAAATTGTTAAATGGCAATCCCTACTTTTTTTTTTCATGGAAAAGTGATCTTCACAATAAGAAACTTAAAATGGAGTTGGAACATTATTCATGGCGCGAAAAAAAGTGCCACTGGACAGAGAAAAAAAAGTTAAAACTCACTTTTTACTTTCTCGTACACGAAGTATACAAAGAAAAAGTATTGTAATCGTCAAAAAAAAAATCGAATTCGAGATTTTGACGAATCTCCACGTTTTAGACCTCCCCGAGCTCGAAAAACACAATTTTCGAATTATGTCTGCCTGTGAACACGATAACATGAAAACTATTAAAGCTAGAGGGATGAAATTTGGTATGTGATCTTAACACATTATTTGTAGGTTTCTATCAAATTTTGGACAAAATCCGTCTATGGGAAGTCTGTCTGTCTGCCACTTTCATGTGAACACTATAACTCAAAAACTTGAATAGCTAGATGAATAAAATTTGGTACACAGTTTTACCATCAGGAATGTAGGCCAGTTTAAAATTTTGGGCCAAATCCATCAAAAGGTTGGCTGTCTTTCGTTCTGTATAATCCATACTTCTAAACATTATAACTCGTAAACCCTACGACGTTGATAAAAAAAAATTAGTATGAGGCTTGCTAACATTAATTGTAGATCCTTTCCTAATTTTAGTTTCAATCGGTCGAAAAGAAGGTGTTCAAATCACTTATTTGTCTTTTCTCATCACACAATGACACGAGGCAGTAATTCACTTGCACTAATCCTTTCATCTTCTTACCCACACCTTTCACCTCCAAGTTTCCGATTCCCAAGCTTTTTTCCCCACTGCATTAGGATACGTATCGCTTAGGATCGTCTCCCACGGCTGGGCGATGCATATATGCATTTTGAGTTGAAACAATTTTTAAAGACCACTAGATGGCACTCTGTGTCCATTTATTTTGAACTGAACATAATTATCGGAACCTGCCATTCAGTTCTTTCACTTCCTGCCTGAATTTGGTATTTTCTCATCAGCTGTTGAGGGGGAGGGGGCTAAAACATAATGTAAACAGAGCTGGGTTGTTTCACTCTCCATGTGGTTTGCATTTCTGTATCTCACCAAATACTTTTATTTATTTCTTTTCGCTACTATGTGGGGTTCCTTTTGGGTTTTACCGTCAGTCTAGTTACACATTGCGTAATCACATACTTTGCTTTTGGTTTCGGAAAGCCTCGACTTTAGTTTATTATGGCGAGAAAGTGTTATTTATCTGAGGAAGAATAGGCTCGTATGATAAATGGTCCCATTAGTGATACAGATGAGAGTGATGATTTATTTTCTAAGTGATATTTCTAGTGATTTCTTTGTGTTCCTTCCTGCTTCGAGGTTTTTCACACTCGGTTTTCATTTTTAAATTTTGCTACTTCTTCTAAATAGTCTATGTGGTATTTTTTATTAATCTTAAAGTTTATTTATGTATTTTGGCTATTAAAATTTCAGAAGAATTAGAATAGTGCTATTGAAAATTATTTCTCAAGGTAAGCAAATTTTTTATATATATTTTCATATAAATTAAAGGAAAATGAGTATTTAATGCTAATTTTATCGTATATCACAGCTTAAGTAATAATCTAAAATGGTACCAAAAATTACAACATTAGGGCTTAAACTTTTTTTGTGTGATTTTTTTTTTCTGAAGTTAGGCTTAGCGACGCAAAAACCCCGTCCTGTGGGACAATTCCTTTCTCCTCCGCTCTGTCCCGTGGGAAGGTATTTGACGAAGGCGCTTCGTCCCGAAAGGCTTAAAGGTGCAAAAAAACGTTCTATGGTATTGAAATATGAAATAATCCTCTTTATTATAGATAAATCTGCCCTCCAACCTCTCTGCTTTTAATAAACACTTTGAGGATCAATACAATGAACGAATACTAGATCCATAATAGCGAAGTTGACTTCTTTCTTTGAATTAGAAACATTTATCTTGATACTTAATTTTGACATCATGCTCATGCTCTTTCATGCACTGCACAAAGGAAGTTCATTGAAGATTATTTAACACATTCATAACTACGGACAAGATATCTCATCCTTCAGGAATCTTCACTGTGCAACAGAATAATGACTTGCATAACAAATTTATCAAGTTAAACATGTTAATAGATGTCCGCAGAATACATTCCCCTCTTTCTTTTTTTGATTTATAAACTGACTAGAGTGAGCACGGTACTTTTTTTCTTTCTTAGAGCTTGCATCTAATTCGCCAAAAGCGATGAATGTATTAAAATGCAAAACAGACCCGTTTCCTTTCAGTATTTTTATATTGTAATCAACACATGAAAAATTGAACTTTTATTCATATAAATTTTAAAGTAATAATTTCACCAGTTTGGTTCTTGTTTCATTCAATTCAGCACTAAAAAAACGTATAAAACGCCATCCTAATTACCCATATTGCTGAGATAAAGTTTTCATCCCATTACTCCCCACACAGACAAAAAAAAAAACCATGGGAAACGTACGGCAAAATTTCGGGGAGTTAGAGATGTTATTTAGAATGAGGCAACAAAGGTCTCGCTGGAAAAAAATACCTGGTTTATAATTATTTGTCCATGGAAAATGCCCAAATTGGTACAAAACAGTTCCCATTCCCGTCTTCCCCCTGAAAATGGGAAGTGTACAGCAGAATGTCGGAGAATTTTGAGATATCATTTAGAATGACATAAAAAGAGTTTCTGTGAAAAAACTCTTGGCTTAAAATTTTTCAAAAAAAAATCACCCATTTTTTTACTAATGTTATTGGACTATTTTTAATAATAAATTTGCTCATTAGACAAAAGGCATCAATGAAGAAAAATAAATGTAACGTCTGCTACAAGGGTGTAGTGGAGCCTGAATGCCATTACAGCACTGCTTTTTTTTATGAGAAATAAATGAGAAAAAAATTGTAAAAACAGTCTTGAAACAGTGCGATTTTTGTCACCCAGTTCAGAGCATTCAGAAACTGTTTAAATTGTGTCCACACCACTGCTCTGCTAGGTTTGAGAAATTGCTCTCTTTTATACAACTTTGATATAGCTTCATTTATTCTCCCAACTTCTTATGACTAGCTTTCAAGCACATTTCACATTTTTTGCAATCCTCTATCTTAGAAATCAACATACAACTATCGCTGAGAAAAATATAATTATTATCAAATGTTTAACAAGTTTCAAAGAGTTGGACACAGAAATTGTCAAAAAAGTCCATCAAAATACGTGGAGAAGAAATAAATTAGATATATACCCATTTAAAAAAAGAGAGATAAAATAAAAGCATTCTTATTATTCTTATTATCTTAGCATATTACATTCTTCAGTTCCTAAATTCCTTACACAAATTTCAATATGAATTTGACTAAACCAAAAACTTTAAATATTGCTTTAAAAAATAGGACCTTTCAGAAATTTACTACCAATAACATCTTTAAATGTAATTGATAACAACGTTATTAACTGATGGCAAACATAAAGTTAACATCTTTTTTTTAACAAATAATAGCAGTAGAATATACCATTCTTTGAAGCTCTTGTAGCCAGAACAATAAGAGAGTCCACAGATCCACCTCTAAGATCAGGACCTTCTTCACCCTGGTATTTAAATACAAACAAATTAAATACACATGCAAAAACAGAGGTAGGCATGCACTCTTTAGCAACTTCAATAGAAAATGTTAAGACATTGAAAATAAGACAGGAAAATAGCAACACATTAGAAATACTATACTATTGTCATTTAAAAAAAGAGAAAATAAATGCAATTAAATGCATGGATTTATAATTACATTCTTTTTCATAATGAGATATGCTGTAGGATCCAATTCATCAAGGGCACCCTGAACTTCTGATGAATTTTCAGTATCATTGGCTGACAATAAAAAATTCGATTTCTCATAGCTAAAACAAAAATAGAGAAGCATTTTACAAGAAGTTTCAAATGTTTCACTGAAACAAAGCCCTGAAACTTAATTTATTAATTGTACTTAGAAATATAATATTCATAAATAATACAAACATAATTGCAAGTTTACAATGTATGGTAATAATCACTCATAAACCAGAACAATTGTACAGTCCTCAACAAAAAAAAAGGGACACTTCTATAACTCGAGTATTTATTACTGCATCTTCATGAAACTGGTGTTCATGGAAATAACTTGAGGGGACTGGTTTATTCAAATTGACAAACTGATTAAGCGAGTTAATTAACATAGTTAATTAGCTGCTATCTTGAAATTTTTCCATTATGTCTATGAAATATAACCAAGATCTTACTTTAAGAAAAGTTGTAATATTTATTATCTTTAAAGCGCCAAATTATTTCAAGAAGTTTCATAAACATATCATATTCATAAATAGGTTAAAATTAAATAATAATTATATTAAATTATGTAACAAAATAATGCTTTTCATAAATTAATCTATAAATTCAATAAACTGTTAAGTACTGATTAAAAACATGTTTCAAAATAAATTTGGTTAACATTATTGATATATTTGGTAAAAATTAAAATGATTAAAAAGCAAACTGCCCAAACATAAGGTACATACCTTTAATAGGGGGATTGACTATTTTTAACATTGAAAAAAGCAATAGTATAACCCTTAAACTTCTGCTGGAAAAACAACTTAATTCTTTTAACATTAAAATAAACACAATATTCCATTTTAAGATTAATGCAAAGAAAAGATTACAAATTCTTTTAATAATTAAGTACATTCGGATTTGGAGGGTTTTTTTTTTTTTTTTTTAAGGAAGCAAAAAGCTTTCATTGACTCTCATTGAAAGGTAGATCATGATTCGCGAAAGAATGGCAGTTCATGATTCACGTTTTAGGCATTACCCATATGAGCAAAAATGCTACATCTTGTACAATGTAGGAAGGCTACATTCTCGGTGAGCATTAGTATTATGAGTTCAATCGATTGCATAAAAGAGCAGAATTATATTCTTAAAAAAGCAGAAAACCTGCTGTAAACATTGATTAACTCAAAATACAGGTACAGTGATTTTTAAAAACGAATTTTTCTAATATATCTAACAATTAATATATATACACATCCTGATGTTTATAATAAATATTGAATTATTAAAACAATAAAGGAATTGCAAAAACAACAAAAAAAGGGAAGAAAATTAGAAGATTTTAAATCCAAGTTTCAGGAAAAGTAAAAAATTTAAAAGACAAAAAAAAATTAATTTCAAAGTAAATAGAAAATTACTTCTTTTCTCCAAATGACGGTGATGGAGATTCATTCACATGTTCAATAGGTAGTTGTCCAGAAGACGGAGAAACAGGTTCTAACTCGACACTTTTCATATGATTACGGTTTTTGGAATTTCCCTTGAAAATATGATTGTTACATAAATGTAATTTGATGTTTTGTAAGCAATAATAGCAATCATCACCATATTAGCATAAATCAATGAAGAGAATTTGCATTAAGTAAAAATATTGCTTAATGGACTTTTTTTAAGTAATTGAAATTAAAAACAAAACTGCACAAGAGAAATTTTCTATACAAAAACACAAAATCCTTCATTACCCAGCAAATCTATACACTTATTCAAATAGATTCATTTTAAAAAATAGAAAGGCAGATAAGAAAAACAGACTGATGCAAGAATAATAACAAGAACAATGAGTAAGAACAAGAAAGTAAAAATATTCTTTTTTCAAAATATGAAGATCAAATTCATAAATCACTAACACAAAAAACATTCTGCATTATGGCTATAAGAAGTGAAATCACTAAATTTAATACAGCGATTAAATGTTTTGCCAATAATGGTTATTTTAAAATTAAGTTTTATAACTAAAACTTGTTGCTAATAAAGAATCAAAGTTAATCTTGTTTGTTTATTCAAAGTAGATTATTTAATCTCAAAATGCAATGCTACATTAGTATTACTATTTCAGGCTGTCTTAAAATGCATTCTATAAAATAATGACGAAAGTTAATATTTCCTTCACAAATATTTTATTCAATTTAAAATCATAACAATACACAAAAACTTAAAAATTTCTACATCCCACAAATGAAAAAGCCATTAAAATAAGTTTCATTTGGCTCATTTAGTACCTTTTCTTAGTAACTCTGAATCGTTTGTTACATTAAGCTATTGTTCTGAAGACTCAAATGGCAAATGGGCTATGGGGGGAAGGCTTCAAAATCATCTTCAGGACTGGAGTGCCAAGGTCTGGGTTAAAAATGACATCAGAGCTAATACTCCATTCTCCCAACTAACACATCATGGCAATATGAGGAGGTATGGCCCATAAAGACACATTTAACATGCGCTAGTCCTACACATATGTCAAATCTTTGGTGGAATCAGGTCTCCAATCTGCATCCACCAACCTTGGTCTGGTGGCAACAGGCTAGCACCAGACCACTATGGTTCCTTGCAACTTTAAAAACAGAGAGCAAGTTTTAAAAAATTGTGTTTTCATAAAATAAATTCCATTCCAATACATTCTATATTGTTATCCATAATAAATAGAGGTGCATTAGAAATCTAATATTATTAAAAATCATTCAGATATCAAGTGAAAAAACATCCTTAGCAAAGCATTTCTGAGACACCATCAACAAGTTTTCAGAATCTTGTAAAGCACCCGAGAAACACAACATTATTTAAACCATCACCAAAGATGAACCTGATTGAAACTATTGAAAGCATAGGTTTAACAACCGACATCAGTGTTACAAATCAGTAAATTTACTGCTCTTCTCTCGTGATTAGTTTCTAAATCTTTACTAAATAAGCATGGCAATTCAATGCCACGTAAGTCAAAAAATTAAATAATAATAAGTATGTATATCAATTAAATGCAACTACACACACAGGTATCAATTTAGGAATAATGTTGGCATTAGCTTACCTTGTTCTTTTTAGGAGGTATTGACGGAGGATTAACAGATGTTACTTCGTCTAGTTCGCCATCCTTCACAGAACTAGAGTTTATGTTATAGGTATCAAAAAATGAAGAATCTTCAGTACTTGTTGAAAAATTTGTACTGAATGACGGCTGCTGCATAAATGATAATTCAATTTGCTGCCAATTTGCTTGCACAACTTTGTAAGTGTGAATTGAATGCCGAAAAAATTCAGACTCTGATGGCTGCGAATAACTCCCAAACATCTGCATATATGCACGTACTGAAAATAGAAAGAAAACTTATTTGAGTTCAAAAACATATTTCTGAAACAACAGAACACCAAATTGCTCATTAAATATGCCAAAAGACTTCACTCGTGATCTGAATTAAAAGCCACAGAATAGCACTTCATTTAATGGCATTTTTCCTTATAAATAAGAGCTTACAATAACATTACACTTAAGTACAAAATCCAAATTTTGCACCGTTTTCGAAATAGAAACCTAATTCCGCAGTTTGTTGCCAGATGATACTGAAAGTGATCTCATGATGTAGCGCATAGCCACTTTACTATACCTAAACACCACATTTATGACTATGGCTGCACTCATTCTGAAGTTAAAGGGGGATGTAAGTAAATTTAGTGAGAACCATATATATATATATACTTATAAAAGGCGGTGCTTGTGTGTGTGTAATGTTCAGACGAATCTACCACACTTACAGACATGAAATTTGGCACACAGGTAGTCCTAATGGTGACTCAATGCACCTCAAAGCCCAAATTTTAAAATTTAATCTAGAAAATTTTTTATTTAATGTTTTGCATTATTTTGGGTAGTTTTTTGCACTAATTTCTCAATAAAATCGGTTTTGATAATCATAGGAGGGGGGGGGGGGGGAATAGATACACCATCGGGAAAGGACAAACAATTTTCTTTCTAATGAAGTTGGTTTTGAATTTCTAATGTAATTTATTCAATTTTGAGAAATTTTCAAATAGTAGTCAGTTTTGCAAAAAAAAAAAATTATTTTTATGCTAACACTCCAGCATTTGACTTTCTAATTTTGTCAACTTTTTGAAATTTATAAGGTAATAATTGTTCTCTTTGATTGAAAACAAGAACAAAATATGTTTGTCTGTTCATTTTTAATAATTTTTTTCTTAAAAGGTTAAAAAATTTTCAAGAACCATTCAAAAACGGCCACTTTCTCCGTGCCTACATCTATGCCATCTTTCAGGGGGGGGGGGGGGGGAAAAGCAGGGAAATGTGCGATTAAAAACCTCAGCCATGATTTATACTCTGCTTACTTTTTAGTATGTTTCGCTAGGAATAATTTGAAGCAGTGGTTCAATCATAAATTACGCAGTGCTGGAACATTCTGACCTGGGTGATATTGTTGGGGGAAGGGGATATAGTTAGAGAATCACTTCCCAAAAAATACTTTTTACATTTAAAATGTGTAATTATTTTATCTAGGCATTGAAGTCGTGAAATAATGAAAGGCCTATTCTGGAATAAAGCATATTTTACAGATATTATATTTTTGATCAAACATGAACATTATTCATACTGTACCTCAAAGATATAATGAAGATATGAAAGTATGATTTTTTTAAAATTTAGGTTCATTTCATTATACTAAAATTGAGTAATGTCAAAATAAAATAATGGCAATACAGAGATAAATAATGTAGAAAATATCAGGAATTTTCAGAATCAAAACATAAAACACATTTAAATGTGTGTAACCTTAATGCATTATGTCCCTTCCCGCCACCATTTGCCAGTGGCATTTTAATTTTATTAAATGGAAATATCCATCATATTTTTTAGTGCAAGGACCAGACAAAGATTGCAATGTTTCAAAGAGGTATCTTAATTTTGTTTTCTTCTTATTTATTTGCTGTAAAAAAAGAAAAAGCAGTGCCAGAACAGTATTCCGATGCATTCTGGCCCCACTACACTACTGGTTGGATGGCTTTAATTCAAAATGGGTGTATTACTTTTAAGGAGGTGCTTATAATTTTACTTATTTATTTCTCATAAAAAAAAAGTGATGGAACAGCATTCCAATGCATCCCGGCTCCTCTACAACTCTAATGCAAAAAATGAAAACTTCTCTAAGCAGCTGTAACTGCATAGCACTCACCCCTCTCAACAATCACTTTTGTTTGGATGGGAATTTTTGGCCCACAGATATAATGATAAAATATCCCTTAGAGATGATCACTCAAACCCCCACCAGCTCAACTTGAATGAAATACATTCTTTTCGTTTCTCTGACTTGGGCCTCTTATTAAAGGGAAAAAAGGAAGAGAAGAAAGAACAAAAAATACATACACTCTAAAATGGCACCAGAAAAGGGTTCAAAATCAATCATTTCTTTCCCAGCGTGAAGAGAAAAGAGAACTTCGGCCTCTACCAGGGTGGAGCATTCGAGAGTTCATTTGTGCCTTTCAGGAGCTCATTTGGACTCTGACAAAAGAAGCTGCAAATATGGGTTGCAACCATCATCGAAGGAAACTTTCAGCTCAACAGACTTTTGGAAAAATAAATGATGTTATTGCCCATTCTTCAACAACTACCTACAAATCGATTAGGGATTTGTTCTTCCAATTAAAAAACAAAATTGGAAAAAGTTACCTCCGAAAAAGCTTAAAGATCCAAGCAAACATAAATTGTATCGTTATAGGAAAAAAAAATTGAATAAAGTACTTTTTCTTTAGATGATTTTTAAAATTCACTTTGTAAGAAATAAATTTGGGCTTGTTTACATACATATTTTGTACTTATAAATATGAAACCCCTTTAGAGCAGCCACCCCTCTGAACAACCCAATTTTCCTTGGAACAGAGTATGGTTGCTGTAGAAAGGTTTCACTGTAAAAAGGAAAAAGTAAATGATCTAGAATGAAATAAAATAGTCCGTATGCATATAAAAAGAAATAAAATAGGATCATACTTGTTCTTTCTTTAGGAGGAAGCGGTGGAGGTTTTCCATTCTCACTTTCATCAGAATTAGTTTGATGATGAGGGCACAAGGGAGCATGATTACTGCCTAACCAACTTTGGGGACTATGAACTAGAGGACATTGAGGACTGTGACCTTCAGATTCTGGCTGAAATTGCAATAAATAATAAATCTTGATAATACAAAATTAAATATACTTCAGCAGTGGCATAGCGATGGGGGCAAGGGGTATAGATGCCCTGGGCACCAGTCTTAGGGGGGGCTATAGGGATAAAACTTTAGTGCATTTATGTCACTTTTGAAAGTGAAATATCATGAGGGTTTGAAAAAATAATGCCAAGCCCAAAGCACCATTTACTTTTGCTAAACCACTGATGATGGCTGGGGTGAAAAAGTCATATTTTGCCCCGAGCACTAGTTACCTTCGCTATGCCACTGTACTTCAGCAATAAACATAATATCAATTCATAGTACAAATAACTACTTGTTATAATATGCAGAAAATACTATACCATGACACTTGAGCACACAATTATTATGACATTATAACCAAGCTTAAGGTTTATCTAGATTTACAGAATATTAATTTTTTAACTTAATATTCTGTAGGAGGAACTTAATAACTTTCAACTGAAATGCCATCTTAAATAAGAAATGCACAAGAGATCTTTTACCTCTAAAAAAGTGCTAAAATAATCAAAAGGTAAAGATAAATAAAATTTTTTCTTAAAAGTAAACAGCAATTTAAGAATTTATACTAGAATAAAAACAACTTCTTCAATATAACAGCGCATCCAATAAATGAATAAAAACAATATAAGGAATAAAAAATTTTCTTTTGAATGAATGAATGATATTTTATACTCCAAAAATCAAAAGTACTAAATTCACAGTGTCTGGCATTACCTTTAACCCATTAAAATTTTGAAAGCTGCATAGAGACAAATGGATCACAATAAGATTAATGATCATTTCCTTTTATTGGCTAATATAGTAAGAAAAAGTGAAAATTAATAACTATATTGAGAAAAATAGCACCGTTATTTTTTTAATCAACAGCAGGGCTTTTTGCATTTCTGCAATTATTATCCAACACTTAGCATCTCCTTATACCATTCCCTACTTCAGAACAATCTTATATCCTTATTTTAACACTATTAGCTTTTTGCAGTATACTAAAAAGAAGATAATTTAGTTCTTAAAAAAACCTTTGACAATAAATTGCTTTTTTAAGAAAACGTTTTGCTTGACATAGTGGGTGTCCCACTAAACACGGTATTAAAAATGTATCAGATTCTCAGAAATCATTGTACCATGCTTTTCATTTACACTTTTGATGAAATAATCATATTATTTTCATTACATGAAACAAGCAAAAATATGTGTGACATGTAATCATAAGAACTGCAAGCAATTTATGAATTGTAAATAAACAAGATTAATTAATTAAAGACTAATTTAAAATAATATAAGATTAATTCTTTATGTAAAGTTAATTCATTTGAATAAAATAACCTAAAATTCACAAGAAACATTGAAATATAATTTTCTTTTTGGCAAATAATATATTGAATTATTTAAGTTTTCAGTCATTATTAATATTCCTTTGACAATGATGCCAATACTGCTGCAACACTGTACTGCAAGTGCTTTTATAATCAAACATCAATATCAACCTAAGCATTGAGAAACTCATTTCATGTATTGGTCACAAAACTGATAAATTTGGAGAACCAAGATCTATAATAGAATACAGTAAAGCACTGTTTCCATGTTTCTCATTTATACATTCTTTACATTTATACGTTGTTTCTTCATAGTCTCAATTCATTTGTAAGTATTGTAATGATAAATTACTTTGTTCATATGACACAAAGCTTTAGGTATACATTGTTTTTCCCTTTTTTAATGTTTGCAAATTTTCTGCCTCAGCCATTATTTCTCAGTTCTTATTAAGGGGGAAACTTTTCCTAGAAAGCAGAGGAGATAACATCATTTTCCTCTCTCCATTTGCAAATAAAGAAAGCAGGAAAGGTAGAACATCTGTTACAATCCCATGGATAGAGGGTGGGGAAAGGACGTCTGTTCACTATAGTTCACCGGACTATATGATAAGCACATTTTCACATTCTTGTTTTCAAGAACCTATGCTTTTTTCT
The DNA here is from genome assembly GCA_013235015.1 of Araneus ventricosus. NCBI lineage: Eukaryota > Metazoa > Arthropoda > Arachnida > Araneae > Araneidae > Araneus > Araneus ventricosus. The sequence goes on along the minus strand of BGPR01000808.1, from coordinate 358,399 downwards.
GTATTACTGTTGTTTGTTTCTTAAAAACATAATATATCTCGAAAACATCAAGCACTTTCATTCAAGAATAAACTTGAAATTTTAAATGAATTTGAAAAGTGTACAGGATTAATAAAAGTAGAACCGGCAAAAAAAATTGGATATTCCAGTTTCAACTCTGAAAAACATCGCTAAAGACAGAGAAAAAAAATCAAGGACACATTTACAACGTTGATGAAAGTAGCCTCTTGTATCATCTCATGCCTGTACGAGCTCTCACATTCACAAGTGACACTTGTTATGGTGGCAAGAAATCTAAAGATTGCCTCTTTTACTTTGTACCAAAGATGATGGAAGTGATAAGATGACTTCTTTAATCACAGGGAAATCATGCAGGCCAAGATGTTTTAAAAATGTTAAAACAATACCAGTAGGTTATGAAGCAAATAAAAAGCAAGGATGACCACTAAAAATTTTGCTGAGTGGCTCAAAAAATTGGTTAAGATATGAAAAAATAAAAACGTAAAATAATGCTCTTTATGGATCAATGTCCTGACCATCCTCAAGAGACCGACTTTTTGCAAAATGAAAAAGTGGTTTTCTTTCCACCAAATTGTACAAGCAAATTGCAGCCCTTAGACCTGATAATTATAAAAAAAACTTAAACTTGCAGTACAGAAAGCATTTACCTCAACATGCACATCACAGCATCACAGAAGGAAAAACCCATGGAAAGATAAACGTACATCAGGAGACAAATATCATCTCCCCAGCATGGAATCAAGTAAAATCAATCTTAATCAATCAAATCGGAAGAAAAAAAAGAATTGCTTTATTAAAGAAGGATTTCCAGATCCAAAACTGGATAAAAGTGATGTCAACAATGAAAATGATGTCAACAAAAGAGATGATGAAACTGTGAACAAGGATGGAGAAGAATGGAAGCTCCCGAAAGCAATATCATTTTTGAGGAGTATGTGAACTGTGATGCTGATACCATGACTTTGGAATTATGAACAACTGATGAATTACCATGAGCTAATTTAAGCAATGATTTAGAAGAATTTGAAGAAGCTATTCCTTCCTCCTTTAAAGACACAATGGACTCCTTTGACAAACTTTGAACTTAATTTGTTAATCAAAAACACTAGTGAAATTACTCAATGAACTTAATTCGATACATAATGGTGAGCATAATACTCACTGACAATCAGCAAGTCAGACAATGATTAACAATTTTTTTTATTTAATTGAATGCCTACTTGCATGCACATAAATTGCATAAAATAAGAAATGCATAATTAGTACTCAAGATATGCAAAATAGGTATTAATTTTTTAATTTTATGATAAATGCTGAATTTAAAATTTCATTATTGTTTTCAATACTATCTAGTAATATGCAAGTACTATTTTAAAAACTTTAAAATAAATACTTTTAAATGAATTTGCATTAGTAACATAAACTTAGTAATAATCTAAATTGTTTCTTAAAATTTCGATTTTTTTTTTTTTTTTTTTTCCATTTATACATCATTTTACACCAGTCCCTTGAAAGACACATAAACGGTGCTTTACTGTACCTCTAAAAGTACTTTGATTCAAGCCCAACTAATATGAAAAAAACATGTAAATAAACTTGAATATGAATAAATCTGCTCTAACATGACAAGAATTAAAGAAAACTATCTAAATGCCAAATAAGGAAAATATACAATTGCTTTGAGTAAAGCTATGGCAACATATGAAATAAAGAAAAGAGAAATAAATTTAAACCAAATCTTGTCCAAATTGCTGCAGAAAGTTATCAGTAAAATAATAAAAAATATGTTTTAATCGACATGCCATTTAAGACAAGAACACAGTAGCAAGGTTAAAAGAAAAAAAAGAAAGCATTCGACAGTTACCAAGAGAAAAATTAGCTAGAAAGGGAAAAAAAAAAGATATTGAATTAAAGAACAAAAACAGAATATTAAATATGAAATTATTTGTATCTCCATTTTCACAAAATAAAGTTTGCTTCTTAGTATAAAAAACTATCTTGATTAAACTTTTCAATATTACTCAAATGCTCATTAGAACAAAAAACTCTTATTATATAACACAAGAATGGAAGAAACTGAATTTTATGAATCTATTCACACAAGATTATATATCTGTTTAGTTTTGTTGTATATCTGATTCAGCTAACAGAAGGCATATAGCTCTTTTCAAATATATTTGCATGCAATCATTATATATTTTGTCCTATAGCTTACCCATAACAATTTACCTAGATTACAAAAATCATGCAAAACATTTATGCACCTCAAGCACACTATGGGCTTTTAGTGGGATTTGTTATTTTCACCAAAATAGGGGAAAAGTGACAAATGAAGGGAGAGATGTTTACATTATACTTAGCATAACCCAACAAACTGGGTAGAACTCTGGAAATGCACTCATCTTACTCACTACCAGTCACCCCTTTCCAGTGTAAAATTGTCCAAAAGTGTTAGTCTCAGGACATTAAAACAATCAGTAGCTGTACTTACAGAAAACAATTTGAATACATATATAATAAGGAATAAATAGTTCCATAAATGAATACAAGGTGTAAAATAACATGCATAATTTTGAATAAAATTTTGAACTGCTAAAAAGGAAACAAGTTTAAAATTTCAGAAAGTACAAAACTATTATAATAATTGGTGCACAGTAAAAAAAAAAAAAAGTGTCAATAATAATTAATTTTCCAGCCTTATAAATCTATTGCAATACACTTTTCTCAGGCATTATGTCACAATTTATTAACAAGTTGAGCACGACACTGGTAAATTACTTGGTTGGCTATCTTTTGGATAAAATAATTTATTTTTAGGGTTAGTAATATCAAAACTTTTTAGAATTTTGTCTTTATTTACTTAGTTTTACAAACTATTGTCTTCAGATAATGACAATGGAAATACTCGGCACATTTTCTTTTGGATGGTAAAAATAATTTACTCAGAAAATCAACACCTCCTTCCAACAATTTCCGTCTTATAGGCTACAAATATATTTGAAAATACTCATTGAGGAAGTTACTCAATTTTGTAAATACAATTCTAATTAGGACCCAGAGACAAACTACATTTTTTTCTTCTCGGATGATTTTTACTTTAAATCTTTTATCTACTGGATGCAAGCTGGGATAATCTGATAAGCAACAACATCTCTTACCACCTTATACATTTTATCAATTATTATCTGTACTCCAAACAGATGGGTGCTCACTTCTGTGTGAACAAAATGGATTGCCAAATCAAAGGCATGCTCAACATGTTTAACTAAATGGTAATTTCAAAAGGAAAAGTTCCAACAATTATCCATAAATATAACAAAGCAAACTACAAGGACTCCAGGACAAATATGAAATACAACTTATCAGGTACTCAAAACAAATTTATCTGAAGACTACCGAAACAAACAAAAAAAACACATTGTTTAAAAGGAATCAATCCTAGGGATCATAATGGCTTTCACATCACTTTTAATATGAACAACTCCTTTGAATGGTAAATGTTAGTAAAAAAGAACTAATGGAGTATATGATTATATTTATTTTATAAAACAATACAGCAAAATGCTAAAAAAACTTCACTTCTATATCGCTTCATGAAGTATTTTAATGTACTCAAGACAGAGAATATTTTTAGATTAATGGATAAATTTTTATCATTAATCAATTAGAAGCTAAACAGAAATGCATATTTTATATAGTATATCGCAGAAAAGCATGCACTTGTTAACAGAAAACACGGAGACACTTTAATACCTAATATGTTTATTAAACCTGGCATTTCAAGACTGATACTCACATGGAATGTCAGGTGAACTGGCCTCCACACAGACATATAATGCACCCCATACCCCTGCAATCATTATGGTTACACCAGACACATACAGCAGAGAACCTGAACATTGCAATGAACATGACTTGGTAAAGAGATGCTAAGGTAACTATTAATGGGCTCATCAACTGTACGCCTCACTGTTCAATGGCAAGTAAAGGGACCATTTTCCTTACAGAAAATATTTTATTGTGCATTTTCTCATGGAGTTACAATTTCACTTTTGATGAGTGTATATTAAGGAAAGATTACCGAGTGCAAAAAACATAAAAGGAGGTGTGCTAGCTAGTTAACAAAAGTGACATCTGTTGTCAAGACTATAACTAAACCAGAGGGAGTGGCCTCCCTGAAACTTTCTCGCATACGACCAGTAATATGGGGTGGGTAAATATATTTGGGGCATATAACCTGGGTATTTTACCCAAGGCCTGGGTATTTTGAGAAAAAAATTATGAATGGTGATTTATAATGAAACAAAAAATTTATGTATTCCCAAAAACTTGATATTTTGCAAAAGAAGTGTCTTTGGCCCACATAAAAATTATGTATTTTCACAATTTTTAAGCGCGCTGAGGGTACCACAACCAATAAGATTTTATTTAACATTTTAGACACGCCTTTGGTTCCATCTCGTCCATCTGGAGAATGTCAAAACAAAGTTTCAATTTAGGGGGGTTGCCATAATTTCCGAAAATCGTTCACTACTATTTCCTTTGCAGACTGCGCCAAGGCGAAAGGAAATCATACTGTAAACAACCGCTTGGCAGCAGTTTACTGTCGCAAATACACATTAGCAACCGAATATGCAATTTGAACATCTTTTTTTTCAACCGATTGACACAAAAATTTAACACAAATCTACAATTAAGGTTAGAAGGCCACATACAAAATTTCATTTAACTAAGTAATTTTTTTAAGAAGTTATTGCATTCAAAGTTATGTTATTATATAGACAGACAGTCAAACCCTTTAACAGATTTGGTCCAAAACTTGATACAAACCTACATTCCTGATGATAAAAATGTGTACCAAATTTTATCCACCTATCTATTCAAGTTTGTGAGTTATCACGTTCACATTAACACAGACATACAGACAGACTTCTAGTGGACGGATTTTGTCCAAAATTTGATAGAAACCTACAAATTATGTGTAAAGACCACATAGCAAATGTCATCCCTGTGGCTCTAATAGTTTTCAGGTTATCGTGTTCACAGACACATAGACATATTTCCAAAATTGTGTTTTTCGGACTCAGGGAGGTCTAAAACGTGGAGATTGATCAAAATCTCGAGTTCAAATTTTTTGACGATTACAATACTTTCTCTTTGTATACTTCGTATATGAGAAAGCAAAAATATGAAATTATATGGGTTTAGGATGCCACACGACTACATAAAGAATAATACAAAATTTTAAAAAGTCTTCAACAAAAATGACAAAAATATAGCAGAATAAAATAAAGTAGAAAAATTACCTACGTATGGCAAAAATTAAATTAAAAATTCAGAATTGCATTGATATTAAAAATAATAACACAAAGCATAATACAATCAATATAATAAAAAATTGAACTGATTTTAAATTATGAATAAACAGAACAATTGCAGAAACACAGATACTACTGAAAACTAGGAAAGCAGATAAATCAATTTTGCAGCAATCGATATTTCTTTGTTTATAACAGGGCTGATTGCGACTCCATTTCAAAAATACTGAAAACTAGCTGGCTGTAAAAATTCGACATAATTTCAAATACTTGTAGATTGTTAATTTGATGTACAAACAAACATTTTAACAAAATGACTGGATTTCCACTTATTTACTTCGACAAGAAGTTTGACTACTCCATTGATTTTGATATAATCTAAAATTATTACACTATCTTAGATAATATATTTGGTCTAAATCAAAATTTGGGAAAGATAGTGAATCTAAAAATATTCTGAAATTCCAGATTTGAGAAGGTAAAAAATCTGGAATTCCGGGTAATTCCTGAATGCGATCACACCTGCTATAACCACTAAACTTTTCAGAAGATTCTTTGAATGACCAGGCAACTAGCTTCAATGAAAAAAATTTTAAAGAATTTAAAATCTTGCATGCAGTTTGAACAGCAGGAAAATGATAAGTTTTGTTTTAAAAAATGTGCGACTAACATCAAAAAATTTTCCTGACTTCAAGTGACTCCATTTTCCTAAACTAATTCAAAAGGGGATGAACTTAGCAGGTCCTTTCGTTTTTAGTTAATAAAAATCTTTAGAGCAAAATGCTAGTGTAAGAAATTAATTAAGAAAATAAAAAAAGGATATTAATATGATGGAATAGTATTGCAAACATGAGAAAAGGATTTCTGCTTTGTAATATTAACTTGAAGTTGTAATGAAATGTAATTTCTTCAAATATATTGGGTCATCCCACAAATAATGTGATATTTTCAGCTGTATGAAATAAAAGTCAGAGGGGGAGGTAATAAAATACATACATCAGCCTGCTATAAAATCAGGAGGTTAATTTACATTTTTTAATTCTTACTGCGAGTTTTGAAGACAGCAGTTCGATTTTAACAATTATTTTTTCAAAGTTATAATGGAAGTGACAAAAGGGCATATTCGGCATATTTTGATTTAGGAGTTTGATTAAAAACAACACGATGGAAAGCATGAAGAATATTAATGCAGTATATGGGGATCAGACAAAAGTGTAAACCAATGTCAACTGTGGTTCGGTGTCAGAAACTACAACCCAGAAGACGGGCCTCATCCAGGAAGATCTGTAGAGCCAGAAGAGGACGTCCTGCAGACCCTCATGAAATAAAATCTCATCACAAATGTTGAGGAAACAGTCTAGTAGCTTAGATTTGGTCATTCGATCATTCATCAACACCTTCGGGCAATCAGAATAGTCAGCAAATTGGGTCAATGAGCTCCTCACAAACTTTCCAAATCTAATTGTATGCAGAGAGTGAACGTGGGCTCTTCTTTGCAGTCATATCACAGGAATGAAACTTTTTGGGCCAAATAATGACTGGTGATAAGAAATGGGTTCTCTAGAAAAATGTCAAGCACCCAAGAGAGTGGAGAGGGGAAACAACTGAACGCCAGTCTAAGGAAGATCACCCATATAAGGTGCTGTTATCTCTTTGGTGGGATATGAAAAGTGTAGTTCAATTTCAACTTATAAACCTAAGCGAAGAGATAAAAATGAAATCTACTGCCAGTAGCTTGAGTGGCTTTCGAGTTAGAAGAAAAATTACCATTTCTGGTTTCAAAAAGAAAGGTATTCTTCCATTAGGACAACGCTCGGCCACATAAATTAAGGATGACATTATAAAGGCGGGAGGTGTTTGAATTGGAAACGATTCTCCACCCACCATATTCGTCAGACATTGTCCCATCTGATTATCATTTATTCGGCTGTCTTGGAAATCATTTGCATGGGGAAAATGAAATTCTATAGACAATATCAGAACGGTACTGGAGGAGTCTTTTTTTTCTCACAGACAAGTGAATTTTTGAAGAGAGGCCTTTGAAAGTCTACCAAGAAGGTAGGAGAGAATTGTAAAAAATGAAGGAGAGTATATTTTATATAATACTAGCTGTGTGGTCCGGCATTGCACGGGCTATCACGAATAATAGGATATTCCCGGGCGGAGAGAAGTGAGGTCACATGAGACCTTGGGATTCATATATTTTCATATGCCCCACCTCTGTTTTTCTCTACAATCAACAAATATTGTCACTTACTTTCCCTAACAAGCGTTATGAAGTTAAACACTTTAATACAAAAAAAAGAAAGAAAAAAAGCATGAAAACGACTTTTTTTCCATTGTTAATAAATCCAAACACAGAAGCTCGTTCAAAAAGAAATACCAACTTCCGTTAAATAAATAAAAAAAAATGTGACACTGGATGCGAAAACTAATAATAGGGAAAAAAAAAAGAATCAGTCGTGAATGAATTCACCATGCTGCCAACAGATGGCAGCACGTCAATTCATTCATTTTGACGTTTTTAATTAATATCTTTTTAACTAATTACAATTTCGGAATTTAAATAATCGAAATGGATTCCTTGGATTATTTTCCATCTTTTGGTACTTACGGCTAGTTTCAGGATTCAGAGGTTCGTGAGAAGATAGAAGGACATAGATACATATGGTTGTTCACCTTCGAATTTTAATAGAATAGATGAATTTTGTGTATTTTAATTTTTTTTAAATAAAAGAAGCATTAAAAAAGCATTATTTATGACCCAACAGTATGGTGCTTTTCCAACTCGGATCAAAACAAGCACAATTTTACATTACCAATTTCCTTCTTTATCTACAAGCAAGAAAATATTTCATGAATTCAGTGTATGAATAAATTTATGGGTGAAAATTAATCTCAGTCAGAAAACCTTAAACACAGTGGACATTAATAGAGCAGAAAAATCAAATACACAAGTCTACTTTAGAAACGATTATCATTTGCAATCAGAGTAAAATAAAATAGATAAGTCAGTTGCTGTAAAACTTTTTAATATATTTGATTTGCAATCATTCAAAGGTGAAGACAAGTAATTTTCAGCTTGTAAGTGTCTATCTTCTAGCTTAAGATCTATATAAACAGTGAAATACCATTAGTAAGATAAGAAATATTTATGAATGCACACAAATTAGCATAAAAATTATTAAAATGCAAGCACAAATGGCATTTTATTAATTAATATCAAAGAAAACAACTCAAACCAAACAGCTCAAAAATATCAAAACAGCTAGATAATCTATTAAATTAAATTTTTACACAAATTACCATAAATCAAATTAAATTTCTAGTTATTAAATAGTAATTAAAGTTTTAGTTTTAATAGTATTTGACAGAAAAGAATGCAATTAAACAATTATGACATCTTATAAATCACATTTCTTTCAACACTGAAGCTGTTCCATTCTATTCTAGCTAGGGTAATTCCTAGAAATGTTTTTTTTTTCAGTATAGTTAATAAAATGCGAATTTATAAGCATATCTGCAAAATAAAAAATACAATAAACAACAAATAGCTAACAAAATGCTTTACTGGGAGCAATAAAGAACGAATAATTAGAATTGAAATAAAAGGGATGATCTAAATTGATCTGCATTCAAGTTTGTGCATCCACTAAGCACAAGACATCATTAACTAGCCTGTTAAATAACTGTACATCATTTTAGACAAGAAGATTGAAATACTTTTCAAAAAGATATTTATTAAATTACATTTATTACTTACATCCATATCATGAACAAAGAGTTGAGGCATATTATCATACTGAGAAATGGTGAGATTCCTTAATTTCCGAAGCTTAACAGGTAATGCTGGGGGCGATTCATTCTCAGAATTATTGGTATTATTGGTACATGACTGAAAACTGAATTCTTTCTTTAAACTGGTTTCATTTATAGACTCAATTATTTCTTGACTGTTCTCAATACCATCATTTGAATGTAGAGAAATAGATGTTGTTGCAGTAGTCATTGAAGAAGTATAAGAAGAGAGTTGGCAGTTGTATGTTTGTGATGTAAATGCTGGTAAAAAGTGTTGCTTTGAGAACATAAATTCTTGGGTATCAGAGCACTTTAGATATTTATGTTTTGTGAATGACAAATCATCAGCAGAATTATTTAAATTTGAATCCAAACTTGAAGCAGATGATTTACTAATAGGAGTTAAATTTTCTGGAGACTGGCTACATGGACTGGTCCAATCAATGGTACATAAAGAATTCAGTTCAGTATTAATAGAACCACAGCTACCACACAAATAAGAATTATCAGTCACAGGATATATTCTAGAATGATCAGAATTTCCAACAGTTGCAGTCAGTTTCTTTTTGGGTGGAAGAGGAGGTGCCGAGTCTAACTGAAATTCACAACTAAGTAGAGAATCTTCGTAACTTGAACTACTAAAAACAATAAAATGGCTATTTTAAAAAAAGCACATAAAACAAAGTTTATAAAGATTAGAATATATAAATAAGCATCTTGGAAATTAAATTAAATATTGCATCTACATTTTCATACTTCCATCATTACTAAAATATTACGTTCTTATCTTCGGATGTTTCAAATAAAGGAAAAAAAACATTCATCTCTCTAAAACAATCTCTCAACAGCAAATGACATTTACATTTTTTAAAGAATTTACAATTATCATAAATCACAAAATTAAAATAACTAACTTTATCTTATCCTTTTTGAATAGAAATGAAGAAAAGGCTTGCACTTTCTTCCACAAGGATTAATTTTTTTCACTTCAAACAAAAACAAACCCTTCTCATTAATTATTAGATATTCAATTACTATATTGAAAAGGATAACGAAAAAAACTTTGTGTATAAACAACTTAAATAATCATCCTTAGGGAAAAAAGTTACATACATCTTACTAAAAGAGAAGCCACAGGCATTCTACATAAATCCCAAATTGAATAGAATAAAATATTTAAAAATTCTTGTATTTCACAAAATATATTTATAGCATTTCTACTTTCAAAAACCATTGTTTAAAACAAGTTTCTCCAAATTCATTTTAAAAATAATAATGTAAGCTTGTAATTGGAAAACGAAGAGACTGGAAGTTAAAAATTTCAAACTAAAATTAAATGATAGGAAACAAAATAAAAATGGCCATAAAATAAAACATGCATTTTTTTATTATGTTGTTTAAAGAAGCAGAAAATCATATGTAACAAACATGCTATTAAAATAATATAATAAATAAATTATTAATTGAACAAATATTAGTTACAAAGCATTACTCAAAGAAAATAACAGATTTAAAGACAACTACAAAACCAGAACTAAATTACCTATCGACTGCAACTCTTTCTCTAAATGCAGGAAGGGGAGGTTTTGGAGGTGGTTCAGACTCATGCAATCTAACCGAACTTCCTGAACCCAGAATGCTATCAGAAGATGCAGAATGATGAAGTTGGGATAAAACTGGGGCTTCAGAAATTTTAGTTTGCTCCAAAATTTCAAGCTCTCGAGGAGTCAGAGGTATATCAGGAAGGGAACTTCTATGTGGACTGTTTAAAAGAAATAACAATTTCTGATATTTGCAAACTTATAATGCACCTACTGTAGTGGAAATCAAAAATTTAGTTAAATTTAACATAAAACTTTTAAATTCAGTTGATTAAATTAAAAATATGCTAAGGTATCATAACACACACTTCAGTTACACATGATCTTGATTCATACTGCATTTTCATAAAATTCAGTCACATTTTTAATCAAAACAATGGATAAGATTGAAATAAATATAATTTCGCCAAAGTTAAAGTCCTTGAAACATAAAAAGAAACAAAATCTACATGAAAACTTTTTTTTTAATTCATATATGAACAGACATGAGTATTTCAACCTTTCTTGTTTTTAAATTTCTAAAATAAACTCACAGCATGCAAAGCACCTGTTATAAAAAGAATCTTGCAATCTACTTCTGTTTGTTAACTGATGTATAACAACACTAAAGTGATCCGAATTTGTTAACTTTAACTCATGGTGTAGATATTGGGAGGGGGATAAGGATAAATTTCAAACTGGACAAAGAATAATAAAGCAGAACTGTTTCGGTTCATCTTAGACGTCTTGTCACTTTACTGCACCAATGCCCTCTCTCTAAGTTTCCATTATAGTATTATATTGGTTGGTCCAGTGGCGGCGGCTCAGGGGGGGGGGGGCACACCCCAATTTTAGCAGGAAAAAAAATTAAATTTTTATAATTTTAGCTACTTAAAACTAGGAATTACAAAAAATCAGCAGTGTTGAAGAAAGCTAGCTAATTTTGCAACTCAATTTTTAAATCTTATTGTCTATCCCTTATACTACAGGGCACTTTTAAGTGTCTCTAAATTGTTTGCCCACCTCTTACTTTTACCCCCAGTCGTTGCCAGTGGATTGATCCCTTTGGAAAGAAACTTTAAAAAAACTTTATAATATCAGATTATAATTTTAAGTCTAAGCAAATAAGTATTGAAAAAATAAAAATGTTTTAATCCAAACTATTATTAATATATCCATTATAAATGTTTACAGATGCATCTTATACTATAATAAAATATGCAAGCATAAGCTTCTAAATACTTCTGAATCTATCCTCAATTTTTATGATACTTAGAATTCAGATTTTATTCAAAAAATAATTCTCAAATGTTTACCTTTCGGGTTTAGGTGATGAAAGAGTTTGTTGGACACTAAAATCACTGGAATTTCTGGAATCTTTGTGTTGCAAACGATCAAGTGATAATTGAACCAAACTCTACAATTAAAAACAATTAGAATTACACTACATACACCCTAATTAGAATAATCGACAACCACAAATATAGCATACTAATTCAAAGTTCATGATAAAAAAAATGCAGCAAATTTGTTTAACAATTAGAAACAGAAGGAAGTATAATAAAATTTACATAAAAATGTTTTCATATAAAAGAGGAAAAAATAATTACAATAAGTATATGAATTCGGAAACGGAACATTAAGTACTGAATTAAAATACCACAAAATAATGGACAGTAAAAATAATAAAATGGTAGGGAAAATAAATTTGGAACATGGTAAAAAATAGTATGTAAATACATAAAGTACTGGTGGAAAGGAATATTTAAAATCTATATTGAAGTAATTATTAATACAGAAATATTAGACTGGAAAACCAACTCACTCCCCTTATTTTTCAGGCCTTCTTTGTTAACAAGAAATTTATTAATTTCAACTTTCAGTAACAAAAAAATAAAGAATAAAACTCTTCTGCACGCACAAAATATCTCAAGGAAACCATTTGTTATTGTTATTGGCAGAAAAAGCAAAAAATAAACATAACTTCAATTTAAACAAAACCGTTTTTCTTCAAAATTATAATAGAATGAACCAAATTTGTTCCATAATTTAAAATATTCAACAGTAAACTTAAATACTCATCGTATCCTGCCTATTACTCATACACGTAGGATTTAATTTTCCACTTAGTCCTCAGTATTTCTTTTAGCGCCAAACAATTTACTTCTAATATGAATAGATGCATCGCTAATCAGACACAGAAAGTCCTTGAGCAATCATGTGTTTTATGCCTGGTAAGTGTATGGTTGCATAAGTGTTGCATTCTTTTTAAGCAGTGCGTAATGTTTTAATTATGCAGCGATGACTCTCAGCCATGAACAAGTAAAGAGGTCTGTGTGGCAAAGCAGCAGCAATGTTGGTAAGCAATGCTTTGGTGTTTTAGCTTTTTAGCTACAACGATGGCAAGACAGTAGTTAGAATGATAGTAAAAGGCACTGGCAAAACGTTAAATATTTAATTAATATTCTTTGTAATTATAATGGTTCATGTAAATGTTAAAGTTAACTATCTTTCATAATGTAAATATTCATTTAAATGTGCTTTGTAAATACCTGTTTAAAGTCTTTAATAAATTATTTAGTTTTTTAAACACTGTTTCCTTCCTTTGTCTTAAGTACATACCACCTAGAATGTATTTTTGACAGAATGCCTATTTCCAAATAGGGAGATTTCTAGAGTATGATTTCTCATTTTCGATTCGAGAGCTCCTGGATATTCCCCTACATACATAAATTTCTAACTGTGTTAGAAAGTCGTTGATTCAGAATGATTAGAAGAGAGAGAAAAATAGGAATTAAAACTTATATTAAATCTACATAGCTGACAATACACAAGAAACTAACTTCATAAACTTTAGTTCCGAGTTGCTATTTTAAAATTTAAATATTCTTTTATATCTATTATGCCCATCAAAACTGACTCTTTATAGCATTACAATTTGATAATTAGTCGAAAGACAAATTCGTTTATTCACTCAAAATATTTTGGTGAAAATATACTAAACTGCATGAAAATATCAAACATTTGAGGAAAACCCTTTATTGTCTGTTTGGCATTTAGCTATAGAAATAATTAATTAGCCTTTTGAAAGTAAAACACAAAATCCTCAAACAGAATTTATTGTTAGTATCTGAAATTAAATATTCAAAATCCATCAAATGAGAAATTATCTGGATATGAAAAAAGAATTATCAATGGCAAAACAAATATAAAACAACCGAATGCCTGCAAGTTTGAAATTTTTACAAAAAAAATTATCTTTCACTATAAGTAAAAGAAAAGGATCCTTCAGTGGTAAATAATTAAGCTGAGGAAAATTTCACTTTTACATCAAAACACTTCCGATATTTTGTTTCAATGGTATTACTTACTTTAACAGCTTCACGTACAGCTTGAACAATATCCCCAACATTTTCCTTCTCTGTGGCTTTCTCACCATAAAGTAAAATATTGTCAGACCAACGAATGAGATTTGCAAGAGTCTGATAGACTTGGTTTGAAGCAGACAACATCAGAGAACTAACAAACAGTTAAAAATTATTTCAGATACAGAAAGAATAATGTATTTTTGGCATTAATAAAACTGGCCAAGAAAGTAAGTAACACCACATATTCAACACAAGTAAAAACATAACACAAATTTCAATTCACTGAACTTTATTTCTATCAGACATGACACAGGATCGGAACAAAAAAAGCTGAACTTCATAAATACGGTATTGTGTCAGAAGTAAATACCGAGAAGTAAAATAAGTATTATTAATTGAACAATAAATGAATAAATTTAAACAAAAAGTGCTTAAGATATTAAAAATATTGTAGAATTATTATTTAAAAGAAAATTAATGGATGAAAAATTAATTCGCAAAAAGTTTTGTTAAAATGAAAACTATGGTAAAAATTATCTCACTAAAAAATATAACCAAGTAAAAATTATTTTTGATTATACATAATTATTAAAACTTTTGTTTCTCATTTCTTGAGCTAACAGTTCAAGCTTTCTTTTATGCTTCAGTCTGCTATTTCCATCCATTTTCTAAATTTTGCTTTCTTTCTTTGATTGGGGGGCTTTCTTTATTTTTCCTCATTGCTATTTTTTTACTATCAAGTTCCTCTTAGTACTATTTGCCTGATGACCTAAAATTTTTGCACATGTTACTTACTATCAATAGCATCACGTAAAAAATCTTTCTTTCTAAAATATTCAACAGCAGACTGCTCTTTGCTGATAATTTTGTATTTAACACTCTAAATTGAAGAATATGTTTCAATATACATTCTTCCTTATCTTTTATCTATCAAATCTGACATTATTTTAAATGTGCACACGGCGGTCAGTTTTTGTTTGCGTGTTTTTCACATTTTTTGTGTGCATACGGGCGGGCCGCCCCCAACGCATTACCAAAAATTTTAATGCAGATTTACATTGATCCCAAGAATGACAAAATTCGATGCCAGAAACGCTGAAATCCGCGTTTTCGCACAAACGTGTCATGTCTGTGTTGATAGACAAACGTTAGGGAACGAAAACTAACAAAAATGAAATCGGCTTCAACAATCTTTTTTTTCTCATGAATTTCGGATTGGTAGAAATTCGTGGATGATTTTCTTTCATCCAATCACAATTCGGAATGAATTGTGATTGGATGAAATAAAAGACAATTGGTCGAAACGAGAAAGAAAAGAACATAACCTTTTCAAGCATTCCTCCCAATGCTAAACTTTGACCGCCAAAGCGCTGATACCGGCAGGATTACGCAATATCTTTTCAAAACTCTTTCGTGTTAGAGCCGTAAGCAAAATTTTCACATGGCGCAAAACTTTGGTTTGCGTGAGCACCCCCCCCCCCCCCAACACATTAACAAAAATTTTAATGCAGATTTGCATCGATCCCGAGAATGATTAAATTCGATGACGAAAAAGCAGAAATCCGTGTTTCCGCGGAAATGTGTCATGCCTGTTCTATGTCTTCATATAAAAAAATGCTGGAGATAAATACTAAAGAAGTAACTATAGAAACTTTAATTTCTAACAAGAGTTTTTAAACAAGGCTTGTGGAATATATATATGTAATAATTTAGAACTTTTCCCTATCTTTAAAATAAACCTATTTATCACCGCTTAATTTGTAACCACTAAAATGTACTTTAACTTAAAGAGTCACGAGAATCTCCACTGTTAACCGAACCCTGTTTTTCAGGCATTCCCCTTTTTCCAGTAGTATTTAAGGCGCAGGTTTTTCTGCTTAGAATGTTGAGGGCGACTTATGTGTTGCCTTTTCTTTTTACTTGCATCATGGCTTGGTTGTATCTAAAGTATCTCCAAATTACTTGAATTATCTGAATATTTTTATTTAAATATGATTAACACGAAATAAGCTGTTTTATGGTGATCAAGGACTGCCATCTTCATTTTATATGCCTTTAAATGTCATCTAATGGAATATCATTTCATATAAATGCACTGCTGGTCAAATTTAAAGGATAAATTGAAAAAATATGCTGAAGGATTAAAATTTTCAACCAGTGCCCAATGGTTGTGATTATTAATGCTAATTTTCTACAACTGAATGCAAAATTGGACTTTGGCATAATGGCAAGGCATGAAATAAAAAACAAAAATTAACAAATGCATTTGACTGATTGTTTGCCACTGATTTCCATTTGACTGATTAACATTGTGCAATAGGTACAGGTAGCAATTCAGGTGTGTATTGTTGTTCAAAGTTCACACAGTTTCTGAAAGTGACCAGTGCTTATTAGTTATGACTCAAAAGTGTCATTTGCGAAGAAGATCAATAGTGGCAGTCCACTGGTAGATTTGTGTGTGGGGGAGGGGTTAAAATATTGAATTGTTGCAAAAATAATTGAGATTTTTTAAAAACAGACAGTTTAACTACCTTTTTGAATAATTTCTGAGTCATATCATTAATTTCATTTAATGTTAGTTATCTGATACTTTAATCTTAATTTTAATGCAAGTTGCACGTCACTTTATTTAAAGCTGTTTGTATACTTTCATTTTTAACATGGAGTGACAAAAAGAGAATTTCATCATATTTTAATTTATTTTCACAAAGGGAAAAAAGCTACTGATGATCTTGAGTTAATGATGAGTTACGAGTTGATAATTAATATAAACCACTTGTCAGAACAGATTTTTTTACCAAATCTTTTTCTGCTGACTTTTCACCAAGAAGATGACAAAGTTTTGGTTGATCAACTCAAGTTCATGATGACCAAATGATTCCATTAACCAATTCAGATCATCACATGAGATTTGAGAAAGCCTCCAAGTGCATTTTTCTATCATAAACAGGCATTTGTATTAGCTGGGATTTTAAAATGCTCAATATGAATTCCATGTTAATTGGAAGAAATTCAATGAACAAGCATATGAAATCTATGGTTTATACCCCAAACTTATTGAAAACTATTCATTTTTAAAATGAATGATAAATGGTGATGAAAAATGGATTGTTTATCATAACATTAATTTAAAAGATTCTGGAAAAATTGTGATGAGCCAACACAAAGAAGCTCGAAAGTTGAAATTCTTCAAAGGAAGATTATGCCATCAGTTTGGTGGAATTACAAAGATATTTTGTAGCTTTAGTTTCTTTCACTGTGTACTACTAAAAACTAGTGAATTAGATAATGTAATAAAAATGTCCTGAATTAACAAATCATTTAGGAATCGTATTTCTCCAAGATAATGTTGAATATAAGATAATTGGATAAAAAATTATTGAAAAAAGATAATTGAAAAAAAATTATTAGTTTAGTTGAGAAGTGATGTTACATTTATCATGAAGCCTAGACTTTAAGCCATCAAATTATCATCTATTTAAGCTTTCACAAAACTCTCTGAATGGTAAAAGTCACAATAATAATGATGCAGTGAGATTGAACTTGGTTCAGTTTTTTGTTGATGATGACCAGAAGTTTTATGAACGTAGGATAATGAAGTTGCAAACAGTTGTTGAACAAAATAAAAAGTCATTGATAAAAGTTCATTCACAGTTTCAAGATTGGTGTTTTAATTTATAGGAAAATAATTGCAATTATTTTTCTCCAATCTAATACAAACGGATGTCTACCAAGATCTGAATATCCCTCAAAATGCCATATCAAAAACTTTTAACCACTTTTAAACAGCAAATCAGTTAGTAGCAGCCTAATCAAGGATGGTCTAGAACAACTGAATCCAAAGACCTTTTCTGTCATTGTTGGCTCAAAGAACGCTGAAGTTTACTAGATTAGTTTTACACTTTAAATCTGCCTGGATATTTGTTTCTACCATTTTACTTCTGCATAAAGACTTTACAAGAGTGAACAATATGAAAAAAAAACAATGTTTTGTGTCCCTCTTCGTCTTCCAAAGGAGTCAGTTCAAATTGGTGGTGTAGTCACCTCCAATGTAGCCAAGAGTAATGGGACAGTGTATTGTTTACAGACAAGTCTCTGTACGGCCTACACTTGTCTTGTTAATCTATGCTTGTTTTGATTTGTAGGAATCAAGGAGCATGTAACTTGCTCTCCCTTAGTCATGAAAGATCCAGCTTCCATGGAAGGAGTTCTTGATTTGAAATGAAATCATTACAATTAGCTGCACTGAGTTATATAACTTTGATGAAGGTTCTGCAACCAGTCAGATATGTGTGAACTAGATTGTGGAATGCCATGCAAAACTTTTGTGGGGTATTGTTAACCCCATTTTTTTGATAATGAAAGACAATGCTTGGCTCTATCAAAAATCAGTGGTGTCAGAATACTAGGAATATCTCTCGAATGGATTGGCCAATTTACTCACAAGACCTGAACATGTGAGACTTCTTAAACCACCGAACTTCAGTGCACCTTATGCCTCTCTGAACTTTCCACAAACTGAAATGTGCACTTTAAGAAAAGTGGTGTTCAATTCTATCAGACTGGATCAAAATTTGGTAATCTGTATGACATCAAGAATTCACACCATATTAAAGAAAGATTTGTAACAAACCAGATGAAATCATTTTTAGTCATTTGGTCATACATTTTTAAAATTCAATATTTTGAGATTAATCAATAGGCTAGTATGGTAATTTATAATAAATAATGCTTTGTGTAAATTATTTTTAATAGGTAACAGTCAAGCTTTATTTTGTAAATATACTTTAATTTTGATGAACAGTGTATGATATAACAGTGAGATTTCATTGGTTATGAACACTTTGAGAGAATCAAAGAAAATGCAAACAATAAAATGTAACTTTTAGGAAGCAAATTTTTCATTCTAAGATTTTCAAATTTACTTAACTCTCTACAGTGAAATAATTTGATTAATTATTTTTTTTTATTTTGAATCATCTATATTTAATATCAGAAGTATGCAATCATAATTCAAAATATTTTTTTTTTTACCTCTGCTCATTAAGTAGGGACTCTCGTAAGACAGAATGAATGTTTAAAACTGTTTCTAAAACAACTGTGGCAGATCCAGGTAACATTTCTAAAATATTTTTTTCAACGACATCTTGAAAATACCTTAAATCTGTTGAAAGAAGGCGAACTGAACGCAATATTGTGTCCACATCCTAAGAATAAGAAGAAAATTCATTATAAAATCGCTAAAAAAAAATTTTTAAATAATAAAAGTTTATTTGATTTTTTTTTTTGCATTTGTTAACTAGAATAGTGATGGCTCTATTTTTAAATGTACAATTTTCATCTTTATTTTTCAGAAATAGTGCTTACCACATTGAAGATATATTTAATAAATGGTCATTAAGCATTTCATTAAAACAAGGTGTGATAAAATATTAGGACAGGTACCCTACCCTTGAGGCTTAAATAGACAAAATGGAGATATGACAAGACATTCACCTTGAACCTTGCCACACATGCAGCAAAAGTTGCAAAGTCACAGCTCTCACCACTTCTGCACAATACAGCTTTGAAAAAAATGTGTGCAAAGCTGTCAGCACATTTTTTATGACAGAAAAAGCCGAGTTGAAAACTGCCCATGATCTCCTTGAATCATAGCCATAAACATACGATTCATTCCATGTTGCAATCATTTTTGAAAAGTTTTCTTCATTTCCAGCACATTCAAGGAGATTGAGTGCAGTCGGGACTTCTTTTTGGTCTGCAGAGAGCAGTTTCAGCACAAAATTGGCAAACACAAATCTCATACCCAAATCTTCAGTCAGAATGGACCGAACTGAACCATAACTGATGCTGCACTCTTCAGATAACTTGAGAACAGTGTTTTGATAATTTTCAAGCACAGCTGAATGCATATCTTGGATGTTTTAATATTAGTGAGTGCTTTGAAGCCATCTCTTTCGATATTTTCAGGGCCATGTTTCATGGAATGTTTTAACAACTCACGAACTCTCATGTGGCTCATATGATTTTCCCCATAAACCTTCTTTAACTTTCCATAAATCTCAATACAGGTGTTGCCAAGCTTTTGTCCAAAATTTGATGCAGATTCTCTGCTCAAGTGTCTTTGCCATGAAAAAAAGAACTGAAAGCATCACACATATATTTTTCAAAACTATACTGTGAGAAAGTGGTAGGAACTTTAAGCACATACACAGAAGGGTTCAGTTCAATGTCAGTATCCTAAATCGACTTTGTTGTGTGTGTTTTAGCTTTGGCGCAGCGCACCTGTCCTGAGAGATTTGTGTCACCCAGCATACATAGCAAACAAATTTTAGAATACTAAAATTGAATAGAAACAAGCAATTACTTTCTAGACATATATGCATGATAAAACTTATATCATTAATAGTACTATCTACACAATGCAATTTATGAATAACAAACTTCAGCCTTCTTTCTATTTTCATGCCATGTTTGCTGACAGATAATGTAAGTAAAAATGTACAAAATATGTAACACACAAGAAACACAAATACAAAAATTGAAAAATTACAAAAACATTAAAACAAACTAACAGAAAAGAATAACGGACAAAAATAGTTTAAAAAATGGAAAAGGCTTATTTCTGTTTCACAAGTAAGTGCATCACCAATATACACAAAAAACGGGAATAAAAATAAGGAAAGAAATTATGGAAGGGGTATCATGGAATATTGCTCATAGAGGAGAATATCCCAATGATATTCAAAAAGGGATGCTATCTTTTCTTTCTAAACATTGAATAATGAATTCAGAACAGTGAAAAATATTTTTATCAGCACGATGTAATTACACAAAAGCAATACAAACCAAAATGGAGACTTGCGATGATGGCATATTATAAATGGATAATCAAAAGATGTACTCCAAAACAGAATACAAAAAAATTAGAAATAAAAACAGAGACATTTTAATAGCTATTATGAGAAAAATAAGCAATATTTGTTAATCTTATCTCTTCTACAGAAGTATGAAGAATGGTGAAATTGTCTCAATCAATAACCATATATTATTTCTTCATATAAACAGGCCTGAAAATTAGAATATGTAAAATAATGGAGGGATCCAATAATTATACATATATAACCATATTACTTTTAACTCCACAAACAAGGATCAACACTCATTATAATTGAATATAAACAAAATGAACAAGAATCGTAAAGAAACTCTAAAAACATAAATGTTGCCAAGCTGAAATAAATATCTATAACAAAGTTTAAAAATCATTTTAAAGCATTTGTTGCATAACTAAAGGTAAAAAGATAGTGAATATAATTGTACACTAGTAGAGCTAAAAATATTGAATTTGTTTCAGAATATGCAACATTGAATTATTAATTAAAAATTAATAAACAGAAAAGTCTTCTCATATGCTTTTTTTTTTTTATAAAATTAGCACAAAAACTAGAAAAAATAATAGAGTCTAACCATAATTAAAGACTCATTATAAAACAACAGCTGAAGTTCAATAGATACAGTCTGAATCACTTGAATAACCTCACCAGCAATAAAGCATAAAATATGTTTAATTACTATTATTTCCTAAAAATAAATTTTAGTAATAGAAGTGATGCTTTTATAATCCATTTAATTCATTAAAAAAAAGCAAGTGCTGTATCTTAAGCAAATATCCCAGTTTCATGAAATATTTATTACATTAAATATTGCACCACATAAATAGCCATATAAATTTGAAATTAAGTTCTAAAGCAGAAATTTTCTACTAATGACTTGTGATTGATTATCTCTAAAATAAACTAAAATTAAATCTGGTTAACTCTTTCGTAACATAGGCCGTGCATATTGCCATAGCAAAGAAGAAATTGCAGAGGTTAAAATTTTGAAATCTAAAGGTTTCCCAACCAGGAAAATTACAAAAAAAAATTGATAGTAGTCCCAAATTTATCAACAATCTTTTGAAGGATGTGCATCAATATAGGTAAAAGAAGTAAAGGAAGGACCTGCTTTGGCCATAAGAGACAAAGAATGCTGCTTGAGATTCTTTGGCATCCATGTAAATCATGTCTACCAGCCACAAGAATTGCTGAAGAAAATGAGTTTAAAGCATCAATTTCGACACCAGAAGAAAAGGTAAAAAAATGTAAAATAATTAAACAACTGAAACTAATTCACAAACTACCTCAAGTTTTATAATGAGATGCTGCAGCTTCTCTTTGCAAAAGAGCATATGCATTGGAGCCAAGACAAGGGTGAGTACAGAAACATAATTTTCACCAATAAAAAAGTTAACTATGGATGAATTGGATGTGTTCTATTATTACTATGATTGAAGAAAGGAAGAACGAATTATATCACATCATCACCCTTGCCTTGGCTCTGTCATGGTATGGAGAGCAGTTACTTTCAATGGTGTCCTCAATATTATCATTTTAAATAGTACACAGACACTACAAACTTATATATTGATGCTACAAAACAACCAATGTTTTAATTCAAGCCATACAAACAACACAAAAGAAAACTATACCTCAAAAACTAAAGGCTTTATATGATTTCTTACCAAATAGAATTTTCAAATTGATAAGAGTACAAGGTAACCATACAAAGTACAAAAAAAAAATTTCAACCTTAATTAAGGGAAATAACAGAAACTATTCAAGTGAATGGTTATTTTGTTAGGAAATTAGTATTTTTCAATAATTCATAATTAGCAAACCTTTTTTTCCCATAATTTCGTTATTATAGATGGAAATCCATCTAATAAACTGATGTTTGTAATGATAATAAATATTTACCCTTTTTATTCAATATGGTGAGATTTTTTTATAACTGGCTATTCAAGTGAATGGGACACTTAAGAACTAAACTTATAGAACAGAAAATAATGCTATCCTTCAAAGTAAAAATAATAAATAAATAATATCACAAACAAATATTGAAAAAATAAAACAAAGGTAATTTTGAAAAAAAATAAAAGACTTTAAATTTTTAAAAAATATAAACCATATGCAAGTTTTTCATTATTTTTAATGGAAAAAACTTTCAATTTATTAAAAAAAACAGCGGCTTTATAGTACAGCAAAATATTATTATCTAAGAATAGGAAAAACAATCGGCAAAATTTGCAACATACTTTTCCTGGACGATTTAGAGGAGAATCATCTTGAGTTTCTGGAACATTTTTTGTTTTGTTTTTGGTATTTTTACAAGGAGAAGCTGCACGATTTCCAGATGGGCTTCTTATCTGATTTATTCTTCCAAGAAAATCCTCCTTGAAAGATCTTGCACGTCGAGCAAGTCGTCCACCTTTGGAGTGAATGGGATCTATTAAAATTTGGTGCTTGAAATGCAAATTTGTACAATATGCAACAAAATATTTTACCTAAATCAATTTAATGTTTTAGGAGCTTAAAGATTCAAGAAAATTTCTAAAAGTTTATAAGTAATGACATTAAGCACTTTTTATAAGCATTTACATTAAGTATTTTTTTGAATTTATAATCCAATATATGTTTTTCTCCTTTTTGTTCACTTGAATAATTATTAAGAGTTTTAATTATTTTTACTAAAACCATCAACAAAATCAATATTCGAAAGATGCAGATTTTTACCAGAAACCCCAGATTCTCAAATTTGCAAAAATCCACAAGTCTGATTCTTAATTTTAAAAAAATGAAATAGATTTAAGAGAAAAATAAATTATTTCTTTAATTATTCTAAAATTCACTTACCCATAGTAATATTTCTTTTAAGCTAAAACAGAACATTAAATTCTTTTAAATTTAAATATATGTGAAATCAGAAATTGTGATAAATTATTTTTACTGACCGAATGCAATATTAATATTTGTGCTCCTGACACTATCACAAATTGATGTTTACACTTTTCTGTGAACATAAACTTATCTGGTTCTCTGAATTAAAGTAGTGAATAATATCTTGTTCAAGAGTAAGAAGTTGTAACCCTGATCCAGTCAAAAATTGATGCTCTGATCCTTTCTGACAAAATAAATTCATCCCCTTCTCTGAATCAGAGAATTAAATAATATCTTTACAAAAGTAGAGTTCATATTCCTGAGCAAGTCATAAATTAGCATTTTAATCCTTTCTGTTCAGCTGGTCCTCAGAATCAAAGCTTTGAATAATATTTTCAATTTTTCTAGAAAGTCATAAATCTATAATATGCACTCTTAATAAATGCTATTGGAATCAGTAAACTTGCTGTCTTTCATCTGTATTCATTACTGTAAGATGCGTAATTTGTAAGATGAATAATAAAGGAATTTCTAATGATGTAAAGCCAAGAACCAACTCTAAATTATTTTACATAAACACACACATATATATCAAAATCCTCTTTTAAGTTTTAATGAGAAGTTTGTTTTTATATTTGAACTAAATTTGATTTTAAGAAATAAAGTTACATTAATATTAACTACCTTCGATTCGACAGCTTTTAATTACAGTTAGACATTTTCATATACTAAACACAAATATTGTGGATAAAATTAATATTTTCCCCAATGGCATAATTAAAGGGGGGTACGGAGGGTACGGGAAAATCAGACATGCAGGAAAACAATTTTATAACTGAGAAGAGCAGAGGCTAGCTCATCCATTGTGTTTATAAAAAAAAAAAAAATAATTCCTATTTTTCACCTTTTGTCAGTAAATTGCCAATATGCAAAATCTTCAGGTCTGAAACTAGACTGGGGGTGAACGCACGATTTCGAAACCTATCTGCAGAGTGCGAGGGCGCCAAATGAGGTACATTACTAACAAAATATTTTTTCCTGAAATTAATATTTTTACTCTGAGGTTTATAGGTCCTATGTAACTAGTAAAGGAAGGGCGGCATGTGGCAAGTTCGCCACGGCCAGTAAAAGTTACAGCTACAACACTGAAATATCAAAATTCTTAGAAGTAATACAACTCACTTCTAACATTTTGAGAATCTTTTTAAATTTCTTTGTTGTCCTTGCATATAATTTTCTTCATATCAAAATAAAATATTAATAAAAATCAGATCAATTTAACCTGCAGTCTGAGAAACTCTATAAATATAACTCTTTAGAATGTTAATAAATCCCACCTAACCCAATACCTTCAAACAAGAACACATCTATGTAAATACTAAATGACATCATATATTGCTAACCCATGATTTACTTTCAATGGAGATGCTCTTAAGTCTCAATTCTTAAAAAATATTTAACAGAAGCTTTGTAACCGAGAGAGAGTTTGAAGCTACACAAAGTTGATATATATTTTTAATAAAGTTTCAAAACAACAGTTTATAATAATAAAATAAATATGATTAAAATATCTAGTTATACATTAGGGAAAAAAATCAACATTATACTTTTCTTAAAGAGAGATTAGGCTAAAACTGGACAATTAATGCCTTTTCTTAAAAGAATGGCAAATGTTGAATAAAAAATAATCTGAAATAATAAAGAAAAATAAAAATGCTAAGTTTTTGCAAATGCAAAGATTAAAAATAAATCTATATTAAAGAACTATCGTTTAAATCAAAGCTGAACATAACAGCATTAGCTTAACAGTTAAACAGACGTTTGTACAAACTAGACTTTTACAACTATCAAATTTAATTTTTCCTCCAATCAAATTAAATTAGAGCAAAAGGTTTTCTTTGTTGCAATAATCATAAAACTTAAATTGAATCCTCTCTGAACTGAAGTAATATTCCTTTTACTGAACAAATTAAACGACAGCAAGATCTTTTTGCTTATTCAGAAAGAATCAATAAAAAAGTTATTAAGAATTCTTTCCCAACTGAAGTTAAAGTTCTCTTTCATACAAGTAGCAATAAAGAAAAATATCCACATAAGAATTTTGAGAGATCATTTAAGATCTAGCAAATTTTTTAAAGTTTAGTTCAAATGAATATATATATTATGAAAAATTGGTTAAATCTAAATGTGATATCTTTCAGCATAGAGATGTAAGGTTTATATAATAACCAACTGGCTGAATTCAAAAATCATCAATAACTTTGCTATTTTAATTATCTAGCTGACATACCTGGTGTTGCTCGAGATGACAATGCTTTCATATATAATATTTTTAATATAAACTAATAAAATATTATAATACTCAAAATCCTTTTATTATCTGTAACAACTTTCATTCAAAATAAGAATATCAGTTGAATTAAATGATTTATAAAAACTGCCAAATGCTAGCTTTTTCTATGAGTTATTAATAATTTTCAAAGAATAATATAAAACTGAATTAAACATTGCAGGTAGCAACTTGGAGGCAAATAAATAAAAAGGTTTAAAATATCAACACTAAAGATGAAATTGTTTTTTCTATACATAGAAACAGTTTTTGAATAATAAAAAATAAACTATTTAATTAATTGACACAAAACCTTCACTAAACCTCTCTTTATGCTTCATAAGTTTGTGATTAAAAGTTGAAGAAAATCCATTGAGTAGTTTAGATTTAAATGCACGAGCAATAAAGAATATTGAAGCTTTCTCTTTCCTGAAAAAGAATATTAGGGTCGAATCTCGGATCTATAGACCTGATGTAGGATGCCTTGCCAACTCAGCCAAAAAGAGGCTTGTCATTGGTACGCATTTCTACTTTTTGTTGAAGACCAAATGCAGATACACCATGAGGTTTGAATTTCTATAGCGTACAAGCTATTTTTGAGTTTTACTTATATAAATGCATCATAGTATTTGTGAGCAAAATTTGCAAAAAACCCATTCAATGGTTTGGATTTCTATTGGATATTCTATATTCTAAATAATTACAATAAAATTGGAAATTCAGTTTTATTTATATAAATTTTTCAACCTTGTACATGAAACAAAAGAATTTGAACTGTGCACACACAGTAGAACACAGTTTTTAATTAATAAAAAATTCACTATTTAATTAATTGTCACAAACTTTCATTAGAACCTTCCTTGTGCTTGATAGTATTTTTGAGCAAAATTTAAAGAAACTCTATTCAGTAGTTTTGATTTCTATAGCATCAAAAAAAAAAAAAAAACCCTACCATTTCAGTTTTATTTATATAGCTTAATTTTTTTGGTAAATTGTCTAACAGCACAGAAAACAAATTTTATAAGGGCAGAATTAAAAACACTAGAAATGAACAAATGAGCTAAGATGCTGATCAGGAAATAAACAAATGGAAAAAAAATTCTTTGCCTCTAAACATATTATAAAATATATATTAAGTGATTACAAAAACTATAATGGAAAATATTGAAAATCTTAAAGTGTTTACATATAAAAAATAATGAACCACAATATAAGCTGATTAAGATAAAAATTTTAAAGCCCAGTTTCTGCGATAACACGAGATAAAAAAATAAAAACCAACAGGAACTCGGGAAATATAAATTATAAGAGGTCTTAAAATTAACATTTGCATAAAATAATACATAACTAAGAGTTTGAGACCCACATAATAAAAATTAAATTTTTTAAAAGCAAATCATTTTATTTTCTCACTAATTGACACCAAAGTAACAAAAATAATACAAGAAAACTAAATTAAAGTATTTTAAAATAGAGAAGATGTGAAAACTTGTTCCCTAAAACAAATTAGTTATTAATCATAAAAACTGAATATTTGATTTTATTGCACAACAATTTTTTAAATAGAAGAATTAAAAAAACTGCATTTGAGGGAATAAATAAATGCAAGTTAATTTTAGCTGCATTTATGTTCTTGGATCTAAACAATAAAACTATGTCAGAAATATTCAGCAAATATTCTCAATTAGAATTTACAAATAAAATTTCAATATGTTCATCAATCAACATTAAATGCTTACTCTAAATTGTTTTCAATACATAAAAGTAAATAAATAGAATCATTAACATATGCAATTAATTATTCTACCTTAGTTAATGAAATAAAAAATGTCATAAATAAAAGTAATACAACTAAATTACCTAAACAAAGCAGTCATTGCAATTATTAGGTAAAGAAATGATACACATTAAAAGATCACATTCATTTTAGTTAACTCTTTTCTTTAAACATTGCTTGATTATCAATTGTAACTATTTTCACTGACAGCATAAAATGTTTGTCAGCAGAGTGTATGAAAATGACTAACTGAGATGTATGAAAGAATATCTGTCAGCAAGAAGAAAAAAATTAATGGATCACATTTACTGAATATTTGATTATGCATGTATCACAGTTCAGAGTAACGAATAATATATAACTTAACAATACGACAATTTACCAACATTATTGGCGAGACCTACATGGTATTTAAAAAATGTCAGAAATTTTATTTTCAATAATGAAAAAATATAGAGAATATGAGCTGCATGCTATTTGTCCTTTAAATTTCAATCTAACGGTGAAAAAATATTTTTGATCAATCGGTGATCGTGCCGAAAATAAAATCTATGTTTGGAGATTTCATGTAAACAAAAATTACATATGCCATTTAAAACATAAACGCCATTTTATAAAACTGAAATACAGTAAAATATTTCACCTGTCTTATGAGTTTTTGACATAACTGCAATATCTCTCAGCGATTCTTTCAGAAACGCACATTTCTCTTTATTTAGTAATGAAAATTAACTTCTGTTTTTTCAGCAGAAAACATTTTTGATTATCAGTGACAGTTACGAGGAAGGTGAATGAGTGACAGTGATTGAAATATTGTATATTTGGAGATATATATTGTTTTCTACGATAAAAAGAAGCATTATTCTTTCCACACTCATACTCAATTCTAAAAGCATATAATAGAAAATAAAATATCGTAAATTAAAGAAACATCTTGTAGGGGGTTACAGCTTCTGTTTGCTTCAAATCCCATAACCCTGTATCATTCAAGACATCTTGTAGTGTATTCTGTATTATTGTTGAAATGATTAAGATGTTTCTTTAACACCATAATATGCTTTATTGATACACTATAACATGATTTATCATATATAACGATTCTGTATTATGTGCAATAACTATGATAAATTAATAGAACGTTTGTAATGGTTTGAAATTGTAATTATGTTGTAGTTTATTAATTGTTATTTAAATTAGCATTTTCCATTGAATGAATTTTTTTTTTATTTGTCAATGTATCGTCTCTGCATTCATTTATATTGAAATGACTGATTTCCACGCATCTTTAACAATTTCAACTTGTTTATTTTCCCATTATATTAATTTTTCAGAATTTAAACACAACAAACAGGAGTGGATCTTAAATTAACGCTTTAAATTTGAGATATAAGATAAAATAATGAAAATAGTTGAGAAAATTTAAGGATGTTTAATAGTAAAGTTTTTGTTTGGCATATATTTCTAGAGTCCAAATAATAAAATCTATGTTTGTAAATTATGCAAGGGAGGATATTATTACTTAGAGATAAAATAAAAAATGAAAGTAACTCAACAGAAATTTATAAGTTTGTTTAAAACAGAGTTAAGTTTTAATTTGAGCTTCATTTTGATTCAATTTAAAATCATTGTTGGTACATTTTCTGTATATTTGGTACATTTTCTTATTTTCATTCATATATCCAAGTCATATTTTATGTTTATCATGTTTGAAACTTAATCTAAAATAATTATTTTAAAATTTACTTTTTTCATTTTCTTAGATGTTTTGTATTCTGGCAACTACCCTACTACATTTATAACTTAAAAATTGCTCGTTTAAGGTATTTTTCAATTAGAAAATTTATTAAATTCTATGCTGGTATTACAGTCCTTATTTTATGCTAAATTTGTCAACTGATAATAATGGTATTTTATGGAAATGACTTATTGGCTGTCAATATAATTAAAATATAAGTTAATTAAATATCTGCCGTTTTTTAGCATATGTTACATAAATGCCCTTTAAAGCTGCAAATAAATTTTTATGTAAATATGCAGACAAAGAATTATGATGGAATAAATTGGACTTGTTTGAATGAAGATATTTGAGTTCTGAAAATTCATCTGTAATCATAAAATTGAAAATGTGTGTTTTTCATATTTTGAACCTGCCTGAGCACTCGAAAGATAGAAAACCTGGTTCAAATAGAGATGATCTGTTCATCTATGTTGTATTTCTGTATTTTTTTGCCTTGATAAATTAGATGTTTGTCTCTTGAATTTAAATTTTCTATATTGTGTTTAGATTTTTATAGTATTTTTCTTATGGTTTTTAAATGTTTTTTCATTATTTTTTAAATGGTTCTTAGTTTTTCAAATTATATTGATTTGTTCTCCTTAGAAAACTAAATGTGATTATTTGATTTTAAAAAAGATAAATTAGATTTCAAAGCACTTATTGGCTTCATCTGGAAACAAAATAAATCGTTCTTAGTTTTAGTACCT
>BGPR01000808.1:274280-324655 GCA_013235015.1 Araneus ventricosus | reverse complement strand
AAATAAGCAAAATCAAAACGAAGAGAGAAATTTCTTACAAAAGTCAGTGCATGAACCAAGTTGAAAGAATTGCAGTTCTTTTTTTATTTTTTTAACATAAAATTTCACATGCATTCAAAATATTTTGATTTCATCATATCTAGTTAGTTTCATATAGAAAAGTAGAAAGGACTATAAGTTTCTTCTAACACTGAGTATTAGAAAAAAATGTATAATATATATATATATTTTAATTTTCAGTTTGCAATATTTTCCAACATTTAATACATACCATTATAGTTTGCAGGAGTATATGAAGAACTGAAGTTAAAAATAATTACAATTATTATTATTTCGATAAGCTATAATATTTTTGGTTAGTTGAATAATCCATTTTAATGTGTTATAATTTTTAATTAGTTTAATAACCCATTTTTGCAGAATTAATATTGTTTTTACTTGTGTGTGAAATTGAGTACAATAAACATAAATACTAATTGAGTTTTAATAAAAAATAATTTGAAAAGTGTGCTTTGTTGTGTAATAAAATATGCTGTTTTGCATTTAACTGTGTTTTTTATTGTGTTTATTTGAAACATTACACATAGTCACAATACATCATACATGTAACATGGGAATAATTCTCACCTAAGAAGTTTTTTTTTATAAAATCTGTTTTAATCTGTTAATGCTTTGAATTTTTTACCATCTTAGTTTGAATTTTAAATGTTGACAAATGTAACAAGTAATGAGCAAGGAAATTTCAAACTTTGGCAAGTAATATTGCTTTACAAAGATTTAATCCAGTTTATTTTTTAATAATATTTATTACTAATTATTAAGCTAAAAAAGGGAGAAAATATTCTTTAAATATCAATTCAGTATATCTTTCCACTCTAATTTGCACATTAAAGGAATACAGTTCATTTATTTGACAAAATAAGATGACAAAAAACTATACATCTGACTTTTGCTCAAGAGACTAACGACCTTTGTTTATTCTTTCCGGAAAGAGTAGCGAGAGTCGTTGATTATCAAAATAAATGTTTTGCGCAAAAGATGTTAGCCACAGCTTGAGCTGATTCAGATTGTACGTATAGATTCAGCGCGCCGTGTATTGGCCTAAGTGGCGTGACGTCATCCCGTTGTGAGACTTTCTTATCTATCGGAGGAGACGCCTACCGCCAGGAGAAAAGCCTGAACAGGGTTGCTTCACGTAGACGAGTCGAAGAAAGGAGGGAAACGGATATAAAATCAACCACAACATTTGACAAACTAAGCGCGCTTTGTTAGGTAATGAATTCGTTTTCAACCAAAGTGCAAAGCGAAATAAGCGCTGGTTCTATCTGCGCCAAACGAAATGAAGCCCTTTTTTCACCCCCACAATGCAGTGGAAAATCCTGTTTCCATAACGACCGCCACCGGGATGTCTAGAGTTTTTCTCGTGGCGGTAAGACAGCACGTAATTCCGGTGTAATGCTAAGTCAATGGAATCTTCACAGCGGAAGTCCAACATACAAGCAGACGAAGTCAAGGTTTTTAATGTAAGTAAAGAAACCAGAAAACTCTTCCATATTGCTCAATATTGGGTTTCAATATTGAGTAATATTGTACAATATAGTGCGATATCGTTTCAATATTGTATTATTTATTTCCCCAAAATTATAAATGTTCCTAATATTAAACCTAATAACTTGTTAGAAAATGAAAAATTAATTTGCTTCCATACCGCATCACTCAATTATTTCGTAATCGACATTTGTTACTTATGGACGAGTTTCTGTTTTGTTTATTTACATTAAAAATCTTGACTTCATTTGCATTACTTTTGGACTTCCGCTTTGAAGATTCCATTGACTTAGCATTACACCGGAATTACCTAGATAATTCCTTTTAATGTAAATAAAGAAAACAGAAAACTCGTCCATACGAACCTTTGATTCGAACTCGCGAACCATTTAGTTAACTGATCAATAGTCCTATCCAGTCAAAATTGTACTAGGTAGTTTCCTCTATCGTTAGCAAATGTTTATTTCGCTATTTGAGTGTGTAAATAGCTGACGGACAAGTCGCAATTGGGTGACACATAGTTAATGTTGCTGGAGATTCTACTTGAATGTCTATGAATGGACGAGAGATGGGGAACGGTATGAAGTATTGGGTGATGAAATTGTTCAACTCGAAACAAATGGCAGGAATAAATTGAAGTGTAGATAAGTGAAACCAGAGATGTTAAAACGACTCAAAAGAATGGACTAAACGTTGTTAAAGCAGCCTTGACAGCAACGAGTAGCAAGTGAAAGCCTAAAGTACGGACAAGATGCTTTTCGTGAAATTGCAGGATATATCGCCTAGGAAACATTAATTTATAGGGAAACAACTTATTATCAAAAATATTTTTTAAAGAAAAATCTGTTTTGTCGTTACAGATCCATTTAATGTTGTTTTCCTTTTTTTACTTTCTCGTATACGAAATATACAAAGAGAAAGTATTGTAATCGTCAAAAAATTCGAACTCTAGATTTTGACGAATCTCCACGTTTTAGACCTCTCTGAGTCCGAAAAACACAATTTTGGAATTATGTCTGTCTGTATATCTGCGTGTCTGTATGTCTGTGAACACGATAACTCGAAAACTATTAGAGCTACGGGGTTGAAATTGGGTATGTGGTCTTTAAACGTAATTTGTAGGTTTCTATCGAATTTTGGACAAAATCTGTCAATGGGAAGTCTGTCTATCTGAATGTCCGCGGTCATGTGGACACTGTAACTCAAACACTTGAATAGCTAGATGGATAAAATTTGGTACACAGTTTTATCATCACGAATGTATGTCCGTATAAAAGTTTGGGCCAAATCCGTCAAAGGGTAGACTGTCTGTCGGTCTGTATAATCGCATACTTGTATCTCATAAGCCCTTTGGCTCAGATAAATAAAACTTGGTATCGCGGATGCTAACATTAATTATAAATCTGTGCCCAATTTTCATCTCAATCGGTTTAAAAACAGGTGTTCAAATTACATATTTAGTTCATTATGCAT
This sequence comes from Araneus ventricosus, assembly GCA_013235015.1. Taxonomy (NCBI): domain Eukaryota; kingdom Metazoa; phylum Arthropoda; class Arachnida; order Araneae; family Araneidae; genus Araneus; species Araneus ventricosus. The sequence continues at coordinate 321,634 of BGPR01000808.1, read as the reverse complement.
ATTACTTCTGTGTGTTGGCGAGCGTTTCGCTTAATTGACTCAAGTTAGTATGGTTGGCGTTTGACCTTGGCGGGCTACGAAGGAGATTGTAACGAGCCGCAAACACGCGCTTCCGAAACCCATGAATCGAAACTTCGTTCTGACATTCTCCAGCTAGAAGGTATGGTGAAATCTTGTGTGATATCTATAATAAGATTTCGTACTCAAAAGCGTTAAATAAAGTTGTGGTACCTCAGCGCGCGTAAAAATTGAGAACATACGCAATTTTTTTTGCAAAATATTAAGTTTTGGGAAATTTATGTTTCATTGTAAATCACCATTCATAATTTTTTTCTCAAAATAACCAGGCCTTGGGTAAATACCCAAGAATATTTACCTACCCTCTGGGTATTTATCCACCCCACATTACTGGTCGTATGCGAGAAAGTTTCGCGGAGGCCACTCCCGCTGGTTTCCCATTTAGATAGGTCTAGATGATTAGTTTTCTGCATTATAACTTCTATTTTTTTATCTTCATATAGGTATATCATGTAGTTATATATTAAAATCCCGTTTTAAAGCAACACGAGCGCTATTTCGGGACGGACCTCGTAATTTTGAACCGCTATCAGATGACGAGGACGTCATGATATTCTACTATCTTATGTAATATTTCTTAGTCAGTTACAATAGGAATTGAACCTTTTTCCTCTGAGTTTTTATTAATTTTGAGATTTTTTATTAATGGCGAACACACCAAATCAAGTTCTTGTTTGTTTTGTCTGAAAAGTTCTTGCCGCTGTAGAGAAATCGCCTAGCAACAGTGACATTCTAAGGTTGCAGGTGGTATTTGACGCAACACTGTTCGACAGGAGCCAAGATGTCGGAGAAAGGACAATGCCTCACTTGGACACGGAGATAATCCTTGGTGCAGGCGTTGATTGACAGAGTCACCAACATGTCTGGGAATGGACAATGCAGTATTTTTAGAAGAATACAAAAGGTGAACTTCTGACAGACTAGAGTCGCGAAACCGGCTTTTGTGGAAGATGAAATAGTCGGGATGAATGGCGATCGGCGGACTTTTGAAGCTTTGTAAAATGAAATGCCATTTGGAAGATCACCAGACCTTTAGCATTAGATAAAAAGTTGGACTTGGGTTTTTAGTGGGAGATCGATTTTTTCTGCTCTGGGGACAGGAACCAGAGAGGTCACGTGAGGATTTTCGGATCCGGACTTGGATTTTCTACCAAGTGGGATAGCGATTTGGTGTTTGCGGACAGACCCGGACCTCGGACCTGATCTTGCGGAAGTTCACTTGAACTTCGGGAAACGGATTGGATTTCTCAAAGTATTACAGTATTTTTTATTTGCGGATTCACCCCGGATCTCGGGCCTGATCTCGCAGAAGTTCACTTGATCTTCGGAAACCGTTCTGGATTTTCCAGCAGAATGTAGAGTTAGTTAGGCTCAAGAATTATTGAGGAGATACCTCAAGTAAGTTCACCTAGAACTGTTTCAAACCCGGTCCTGTTACGGACGAACATTAATCTCGATTTTATCTCCAGAGTGCATTACCTCCCCTCGAATGTTCTCCATATAATTTCTTGTGTAAATAGCTATATTAGTCAAGATTAAGGAATATTGTAATTTTTTAATAAAGTGATCGAGTTGTAGATAAATTTCTGAAAGACAACAATTTGCCTACATTTGCCTCCATATTGTTCAGCCATAAACAGCCGCCATCGGTCTTGACGTTACAGCTTAATCATATTTAAAAATGGTGGCAGCGGTGGAATCGACTAGCCAGACTAACCTGCATTCGGAAAATTGAGGTTTGGACTCGACTCATCAGAGGATGCCTCGACTCACGGACTTGGATCCTGTTGTCTTCCTCAAAGGAGACTTAATTTGTTCACCAGAAGAGCGTAGAGTGGACCCAGCTCATCAGAGAAGTTCCTGGACTCGCGAATTCGAATCCGGTTTGTTTTCTTCAAAAGATACTAAATTTTCTTCATCAGAAGAACGTAGATCGAAATTTTGTGAGCGCAGAGGAGTTAGTCGCATTTTAGTGAGAGACTTATTTTTTCCTACATGAACTTGAATTTTCCAAGGTTGTGCATTCATCAGTTGCACTACTACGCCACGATAAGCTTAATTTTTCTTTCTCTAGAAGCAGTTATGTAATATTTTATGTAATATTGTGTAATGTTTTATTTAAATTTAAGTTGGAAAAGTTCGAATATGTTCAGAATTAAGTTGATTTAGGCTTAAGAGTGTTAAGTATTTCTGTGAATGTAAATAATTCTAAAGTTAATTGTGTTTAAGAATTTTCTTTGCCGTTTCTAAACTGTGGAATAGCATATGTTTTTCTGGATAAAAAAGTTCAAGGTTCGTGAGGCTAAGAATATCATTGGTTTATTTGTACTTATTGAAATTAATGAGTATTATTACAGCATATTCAGGTGAAGTATTACTGAAATGTTTAGCTGCTTGAATCTATGTATAAACTTTGAGATTTTAATATAACTAAATTTTTTGAATTATATGATTGGAATTTCACACTGGAGTTAGAAATAATCTTAACAATGATTTTAATCATATGCAAGATTGAAGGATGTTTAGCTTTGCAAATAGAAAGTTATTTATTATAGCATTTGGAATCAGTGCAAATTTATCATTAGGAAAAATTAGTCATCAATTAGTGATTTTATAATGGTGTATTCTTTGCATATGTGAATCTAAGTTGTTAACTGTGTAAAAGTTGAACTATGGCTTTCTTAGCTAAACACCGTAAAGAAGATTTGATTGCGTTAGCCGACTAAATGGGATTGAAACTAACTCTACCGAGAGAAAGATAGACATTTGTAAAAAAATTAAGGAGTCCCCGGATTTTGAGGAGGAATTTGTACGAGATAGCTTGGAGGTCGTCGTCCAACAACGCGAATTAAAAGCGCAACGTGAGGTCGCATCTCGGAGAGAGGAGCGAGAATATGAGTTAGAAAGGATGAGCATCTCTAATGCCGATGCCCAAATTTTGCGCTGATAATTTAAAATTATCTTTTAAAGTATTTAAATAAAGACAGTGATCTATTATGCCATCAATAAATACTAAAGTTCCTAGTTCTGATGCTGACATGCACCCTTGCACAAAAACGCCTCCATTGCCATACTTCAGTGTTGCAACTAAGTTCTTAGGATTAAGTTCCTCATTTTTCCTTCTCCAAACCATTATTAAGCAACTAAAAAAATGTTAAATTTTCTCTAATCTGCAAACAAGACGTTATTCCGGACTTATTTATCACTGATTTCGCGAGGAAAAGTCTTATATTTTCTTTCCTTCACACTCACAGAAATTTTTCTTCTGGCTGAACGCTCATGTACACCACATGATCTCAGCACTCGTCGTACAGTTTCCAATAAAATTGCAATATAAAATTTTTCACCAAATTCTGTAGAAATTTTGACAGCGCTCAACCGTGGATTCTTTGCAATTTTTCTCAGAATAAATCTTTGATCACGTCGAGTTAACTTTGCCGGATTTTTCTGATTTATCACTTTTTATTGTGAAAAATAATCAGATTTCAGTCGTTGTTTCCTTAAGAACGTCTTTTTTGTCTTGTGTTTTTTGACAGAATTTTAATCAGTAGAGAAACTTGCACGAGTTTAGTAAACCCCAACTTTGGCTAACCCTTTGATTAATAACGGGACATATACTTTCCACTCACATTTTAAAATTTCTACCGGGATAAAAATTACTTTGAAACTCGTTGTAATATGTCTCAGTTGTAGAACAATTGCATACATTTCATCTTTGATCCAAGATGTTGTGACCAAGCTAAGATGTTGATGGCTTTTGGAGGGAAGATAGACTGTGCCATATTGCATGGCACAGCTTATTTTACCTCCAAAAGCCATTGCTTACTGAAAATTTTTCTTCTGTCTATGTATTGTTCGATAGTTTTGACCAATTGGTAAGCAATCCCCCTTTTTTGAAATAATATTGATGAAATACTGTAAATATATACCAGTAAATAAATTTTCGCATTAACTAATAATCACCATGTTTCATGAATACAAATGTTTTGTTTTTTGGTTATGGGACTGTTATGTCCCAGCCTTTGGTTTAAAATCCGCTCGAAAAAAAAAACACAAATCATTTGGAGCCCATTGTCTTTATCATCTTCATTTTCATAGAAATACATTTTATCTATCTTCATTTGCATAGAAACTTAAATAAAATTTTTTAAAAATCCCTAGCCAAATGGTTAAAATTTGCGTGTAACAGACATGTGTTCGAGCTCAGCCGAATCGGCATCTTTCAATTCTGCAGTAGGGTGGATCGAAATTTTTTTTTTTCAGAATTTCAAATTCTACCTATACAGAAAAGATGTTCTATGGTATATAGATAAATGGAAAAATAGAATAAAAAATTAAATTTTAGGTTAAGAACCGCTGCAAGGGGGTTGAATTTTTGAAAAAAAATGGAAAAATACCTAATTTTGATAATACGATTTAAAAAAAAAAAATTATTATTAATTAAAACCTACCTATGCAGAAAAGATGTTCTATGGTATGGAGATTAAGAGAAAAATAAAAAAAAATTAATTCAAAATTTAATAATGCCGCAAGGGGGCTGAATTTTCGAAAAAAATTGAAAAATACTGAATTTTGATTATACGATTTAAAAAAAAATATTATTATTAATCAAATCCTACTTATGCGGAAAAGATGTTCTATAGTATGGAGATTAAGAGGAAAATAATAAAACAATTTAAATTCTAAATTTAATACTACCGAAAGGGGGTTGAATTTTCAAAAAAAAAAATGGAAAAATACTTAATTTTGATTATTGATTATACGATTTTAGATTCGAAATAATTGTGTTTTTTTTGCAATATAAATAACCAAAAGTGATGATTAATGAGTAGTGAGTAGTATAATGTACATTGCAACATTTTATGACTCAGCTCCCCCTCCCCACACCGTCAAATCAGTCCGGGTAAACAACTAGAGCAGTAGGCAATCCCATCTTTTTTCTGTTTCCTGCTTTATCCTCCCACGCCTCCATAAGTCGGAAGTGATACTTCATGGAATCTTCCTCACAGTCACACCTGTAGTAACAGAACGCCGCCCCGTGTCCCAGTGCCTGATGCCATGACAGCAACTGTGCCGGTTGGGTGGACACAGGACTACCTGTAGTGACAAAAGTTTTAGATGCAGTTAGAACATTGGACCGATTTGGTATTCCCGACCGAGCAGGCGCTGCCATCGTGTCAGCTTCTCTTCAAGATGTGGGCATTATCTCAGAAAGCAATGTTTTGAACGTTGTTGACAGAAATAAAATTCGGCGTGGGAGAACAAAGGCAAGAACCACTCTATTGTCTCAGGTCATAAAAGATTATGGCCATGACCAGTTTGGTTTATACTTCGATGGGCGAAAAGACAGGACTCTATCAATGGAAGACAACAGAAGAAAAGTTATAATAGAAGAACACACAAGCTTGGTAAAAGAACCTGGCTCTGAGTACATCGGCCACGTGTCTGTAAATTTCGGGAGAGTGCAAATTATTGGAAATAACATATATAGTTTTTTTGTTGTGCGTTGACAATGACATAGATGTAACAAAGTTGGTTGCGACGGAACATCTGTCAACACAGGTGTCAAAGGAGGTATTATACGTAACATGGAACTGATCCTGAATCGTTCACTACAATGGTTTGTGTGCCAGTTATACGCCAACGAGCTTCCACTACGTCATCTTTTCGCGCACGTGGATAAAACCACAACTGGGCCCAGAAGCCTTACTGGCGAAATAAGAAAATCGTTGGCCGGATGCGAGAAGCTAACTGTAGTTTCATCCACGCCAATAGAAAACACGCTATGTGAAGTGACTAACAAGAAAGACTTAAGTACTGATCAACTGTACTTAATGGAAATTTGCGAAGTCACAAACTGCTGACATTGCAGAGAAAGTCTGTCGAAGATAAATCCTGGAAAAGTTTGCCACTCAATGTGGCTTAGAATCGCGAACAGAATTCTCAGGTTCAATGTAGCTCACGAAAATTCATCTGAGGCTTTATTGACATTAACGACATTCATTACAAAAGTCTATGCGTCTATGTGGTTCAAGATCAAAACGAAACCATAATTTATGAGCATTTGCATCAATCAGTCGTTCTATCGCGTTATTTCTCTAAAGGTTTGAAGGATGTCATAGACCCTGCTATTAAAAGAAACTGATTTGTTGGCAATCCAGAAAATGTCCCGATATCAATGCTAGCTGACGACAGAAATCACATAAAGGAATTAGCCCTTCGAAGAATTATGAAAGCACGCAAAGGCATTGCCTACTGCTCTAGTTGTTTAACCGGACTGATTTGACGGTGTGGGGAGGGGGAGCTGAGTCATAAAATGTTCCAATGTACATTATACTACTCAATACTCATTAATCATCACTTTTGGTTATTTATATTGCAAAAAAATAATTATTTCGAATCTAAAATCGTATAACCAATAATCAAAATTAAGTATTTTTCCATTTTTATTTGAAAATTCAATCCTCTTTCGGTAGTATTAAATTTAGAATTAAAATTGTTTTAATATTTTTCTCTTAATCCCCATACCATAGAACGTCTTTTCCGCATAGGTAGGTTTTGATTAATAATAATTTTTTTTTTCTCCGTAGAAGAGCGATTCACCCTATTCTGCAGGCCTATAATGATCTTAGAACCAGATGAAAAAACTTTAATTAAAAAAATATTAGAATTTATTTTATTCAGTTTTAGAGAACCTTAAGTCATAGGAATTTTTTCTTAAAGGTTCCAAATGCAAATAGCAGAAAGTAGGAATTTTTATTTTTATATTTGTGTGTGCGTTCACAAAATAGTTTATGCCAGAGGTGAATAATGTAAAATCGAAGAGTATCTCGGTGGGCCTACAAAATCAAGCTTATGGCAACCTCTATGCCAGTAATAGATAACATCATTCTTGATAATATGAAATTAAAGAAAAATAGCTTTTTTTGTTGCGTTTCATTTTAAAACTATGGATATAAGGACTCGTAGCAGTTTTTCCCCGAACTTTATATGTCAGATTTCTTGCTAAATTGTTCCCCAACAGTACTTCAAAAGCAGACACCAACTGTCGTTAAAATTTATTACTTTGAAAGCTAAAATCTGTTATTAAGAATTAAAAAAAATGGGGGCTTTTTTTCCTTGAGTCAAAGAAACTTTAGACTCAATTCGAGAAAATCTTCATTATGGCTTCAGATGCTAAACTAGGCGTGCATCTGCTTATTTCCTTTGAAATCCTTATTAGAATCTCCATATATCTTCTAAAGTGTTAAAAAAATTGAATTTTTCCTTTTCGAAATCCTGGAAACGTCATTAGAAGACTTTATGTACAAAGTTAAGATCTAACTTTTAGTCAATTTTTCTTTTTAATACATGAGAAGCCAAATGGGCGGTAAAGAAAAACTTGGAACTATTGAGTCGTGAAACAGAAAGAAAAATGACACAACAAAGCTTTTTAAAAAAGTGCCGGTGAAAAAAATGACAAACATTTTCAGCGTAATAAAATAAATTAGCTTTAAAAGAAAGCCCTCTATTCTTAATGATGAAAATTAATAAAATTCACGAGTGACAGGATGAAAGAAAATGTGAAGTCCGGGAAACTAGTTTCCGCCTACCTTAAAAAATTTTTTTGACAGAATTTCATTCTAGTGTCATCAGCTTAGGAATAACGAGAAATATACGATTCTCGTCTTTTGGCTTCAAAACAGGGCAAAAATGGAAGTCGATGGACCGGGGTTTGAATTGTATACAACAAAACATCGGGTCAAAGCGTGCGCCATTTGAAATAGTATAATAGTGTTAATAGTTAAGCAAAATAAAAACAACAAAAAGACTTGCTTTATTTGCATTTACCGTTTTTATAAACAAAAATTCAAGCTGCTGAAAATTTAGGAGATTAAATATTCTTTATTAGATCTGAAATATCTTCGAATATTTGCTTTCTTTGAATAGATTGCTCAAATAACCGGAGGGTTCTATTCTATGAAGATGTAATCTGCTCTGGCTCATGAGTTATTATTTATTTATTTTCTACATTTAACAACTTCGTAGTTTGGACAGATTAAATAGATGCAAATTTTATCCCACCATTTGATTTTTAAAACATTTATACTTTTGAGTCGTTCTTAATCTTCCTCTTTTCCATATTTGAAAGTATCTGCCTTCTTAAAGAGGATGATAAAAACCGTACAAATGTGAATGCTGTCCAACAAAAATAATAATAATTTTAAATAGTCTTTTCCAAATGGATTATAAAAAATCACAGAGAAAAAAATCATCATATACTTTTGCCTATTATTCTATAAAAAGTTCCGCAGTGCTGTCAGGTTTTACACTTATTCCATGAAATACGGTAATATTAACAATATATAACAACGATCTCAAAATGAGAGAAAACCCTGGATTATACATGGAATTCATTCTCCTTTCATATCGTTTGTATAATGGAAGCAATTCTAAAGGTCGAAGGCATGTACTTTTCGAGACTCAAAGATGATAAAAAAAATAACCTTGTGAAAGTTAATAGGATGTCTGTTAAACATAATTCAGGTTAGAACTCAGCCGGCAAGAAATCTTAAAGTTGATAAGTATGAGTAATGAATGTGTGTATTTTTCAGATAAATATTATTAAATAAGTGTATTTAAAAAAGAATGTATGAACTCGTTTCTAATAGTAAATCTGGGATTTGAAGTTGCGAACTTTTGGATTGTTAATTTTTTAGCCCTTTCATTGAATTTTACGAAAGGTTACAATTAGCATATTCTGTGATCAAATTTTGTAAGAAATATTCTGTTACTAGTCCAATCCAAATGTAGCCACTAGCAACTAATAAAACTATATTGCTTTTAAATTCTTTGCTTCAAAAAAATTACATTTAGTACAAAGATTACATCATTTATTTAATAAATATCGAAATTAGGGTGCACAAACATAGAACTATTATCCTTATATCTTGTATAAAGCATCATTTGTCTTTATAAAAGGCAATCATAATCTTACTGCTATGTGCCAGCAGTATATTTGTTAGATGCGTTTATTGTTTCATTTTATTTTAGGACAACCAGAAAAACTGGATCTAACCCCGCCTTGCCGAAGCATCCGGGTCATCTGAATAACAGCCGCTGCAATAGTTTGAGTACTGAGGCCGGAATCCTAATAGCCTATCACCAGGCCACGACCCGACCTCGCTCGACGGAGGTACGTACTATCACACTGTAAAAAAAATCCCATAAAATTTACGGTTTTAAACTGGCAGCTGGGTTGGTTGTGCAAAACCGTAAAAGTTACGAAGTAAATCCGTAGTCACAACGGTTTTTTACCGTATGAAATCAAGTTTTCTCCGTAAAAATTAAGTCATCGAAGTAAGTGCCGTCATCGACTGAGTTGAGTTGTTTTTCTCCTTCTGTTCGAGTTGAGTTGAAATGTGCTGAGGTGTATTATCAATGAGGAATATTAATTAATCAAGGCTTAATTATTAATTTCAATTAGTTTAATTAATATAATTTTTAATTGAACGTTTTCGATGCAAGATGGTGACAAAACGTCTCCCAGCCGGGGATCGAAATCGCGTTCGTAGGAATAAAAGGCAGTCGCTCTAACCACTAGACCACCGGAGACTTCAGAAAACAAAGTAAAAATAATCTATTTGAGTTTTAAAGTCACTATAGCTCTAGTGGCGCCACCTAGTGGTGTAAAAATCAACTATTGCCAGAAGACGTGTTTTAAGGTTACGGAGATGGAACCCTATTAAAAACATGAAATGAATGCAATAAAATTACATTGAAGAAAAGAGAAATACCGTATGACGAAAAATAGAATTTAAACTGGCGGTTTTAAACCGTTTATGGCTGGAGCGAAAAACGGTGAAAAACCGTTTTGTCAACAAAACAGCTTTAAACCGTCAAATATACGGAAAAAGTCCGGGAAAAAAACGGATATTTTTTACAGTGCATTGGAGGAGTGATCCAGAGGCCCTCCATTGCTATACTCCCAGGGGAAGCGAGCTCCTGCTTACTTATCCGGCGGCCAATCATCCATGTACTCGCGGTGCCCCCCGGGGGGAGTTATTTCGGGACAAGTAAAAAGTATGTTGTAGCACTTTCATGTTAACAAATGCATGATTACAAAATACAAGCAAACATGAACCAAAAATATAATGCGTAAAGTAACAAATTTATAAGAATATGCAGGGTACAAAAAGAAAACATACCATTATGGTTTTGGGAGAGATAAATATTCACAAGAATTTGACAGCAGTTTCTTTTATGAAATCTTAGTAAGGAATGTGTCGATTCTTTCATTGTAATACATGCCATTGATTGCGCATACTCTAGACCGGATTATCCAGGAGAACTTGATGTGAATTCTACTACTTCTGTTAAAGAGTCGCAACAAGCACTTTTTTGCTAAGCAGTGGTGGATTGCGCTCTGTCATGTGTCTTCCAAATACATCTTATACATGTTTATTTATTTAAATAAAAGCAGACTACAGAGAAAACTCCATTTACAGAGTGCAATGAATAACAAACAAACAAAGAACACAAGCCACAAAGAGTGAATCATAAAGGTACTAAAAGCTGAATGCAGAGTATACAAAAGATCAATGCACAAAACCATAATAATTATAAAAATGTAAACGCATAAATTATTTAAAACGGAAAGTGCACACGAGAGATAAAACACAGATTGAACACAGACCCATGTAAAAACACCAAATAACGGTTGATTACATAAAAACACAGAAAAGTAAAATCTTAAAAATTAAGCTCAGTCAAAGGGTAAAAAAGCAAAGTAAAACAGATCATGTATTTAAAAGTTGTATACAATTAGATTTAAAAATACCAGAAGAGATATGTTCTATGGGATTATATTAAGGTTGGATGAATACGCGAATCACTCCATTTGATGTATACCTCCATTTTCAAGAACATCATCACACATCGCATGATGACAGCAGGCATTATTATCCATGAGATGAAATAATTTCCAACAGATCGATGAAAATTGCGTACATGAGGCACTGTGATACCTGGGCAATACGCTTATGCATTTATAGCGTATTGCCCAGGTATCACAGTTTCCAAAATGTAAAGTTCTGTACACCCGTTCGACATTATACCTGTTCAGCCAGTAACGCCGCCAACTCTGTAATGGCTCCCTTGTTCCAAGATGTTGGGAGAAGAATAGGCAGTTACGGATTTACGTCAAATGTACTAGTGTCTTGAATCGGACGATAAATAAAATCTGCTTTCATCCGTGAACAGTCCATTTCCCATAGTGGCGTAGCGAGTGTAAGTGGTGCTTGGACATAACCTAATTTTTTCGCCCTAGTCGTCTTCAGATGTTAAGTGAAAAAGTCAGCTTGGACATGGTATTGTATTTTCGTCCCCTCATCATATTTGGCTTTAAAATGTGACTTAAACATATTAAGATTTTGGCTCCATGGCGCCCTTGGCATCTATTGCCCTCCCCGTCACTAAGCCACTCTTTCCCTACTGCTGATCACTCCAGTTGACGTGTTCACGACAGCACTCATATCTCTTCTTTTCATCGGAAATACTCAATGGAATGAATCTAACTGGCTTTCGGACAAACCAACCAACATGGTGTAGTCTCCTGGTAACCGTCTGGCGCGATAGTCTGGTGCTCTCGCTTGTCTGTATCCCCTGCGCTAATTTGACAACAGTTATCCTGCAATTTTTTTCGGTTGTTATTTTTGTATAACGATCGCCAGTAGTTTTCGCTACTCGACCAGAGCTGTAATATCTAGTAACCTTTCTAGTTTCATAAAGTCGTATCATTTGCTATATCAAGAGAAAAAATATATCATCTGCAAAACGCATAAACAATATTTTTTCACATTGTCGCTGCACTTTTTATTCGATTGTGTGACTAATTCACCTATCACGTGGTTCAAAGTATTTGCATTTTAGCAAAATCGCCTAGTAACAACGACCATTCTAGGATTTCAGATGTGATCTGATGCAACACGTTTTGACAGGAGTCAACATGTCGGGGAAAGGACAATACCTGACTTGGTCGGAGACCATCCCTGCTGCAGGTGTTGCCTAGACAAGGCGTTAATTGACAGAGTCGTCAACATGTCTGGGACTGGACAATGCCGTATTCTTAGGAGAATAAAAAAGGTGAACTTTTGACGGACTAGAGAGCAAAATCGGTCTTTGTGGAAATAGCGATAGCCAAAGATGAATGCAGGTCGGCGATTTTTGAAACTTTGTGAATTAGAATGCCATTTGACTAACGACGAGACCTTTAGCGTAAAATAAAAAGTTGAACTTGGGTTTTGAGAGGAGAGCAATTTTTGCTGCTCTGGGAACAGGAGCCAGAGTGGTCTCGTAAGGATTTGAGATCCCGACTTGCATTTCTCCCAAGTGGGATTGCGGTTTTGTATTTTGCGGATAGACCCGGACCTCGGGCCTGATCTTGCGGAAGTTCACCCTAACTTTGGAAACCGCATTGAATTTTTCCAGCGGAATGTAAGGTTAGTTACTCTCAAGAGATATTGAAGAGATACCTCAAACAAGTTCTTTTAGAAATGTATCAAATCCAGTCCTATAACGGACGATCATATCTTTATATTCTCAATCAGAGTGCATTACCTCCCCTCTAGTGTTTTTCGTATCATTCGTTGCAGAGTGCGTTACCTCCCCTCTAGTATTTTTCGTATCATTCGTTGCAGAGTGCATTACCTCCTCACGAGTGTTTTTCACATCATTCAATGTGTAAATAGCTAAATCAGCCAAGATTAATGAATATTGTAAAATTTGCAGAAATATGATTGAGCTGTCAATAAATTTCTGAAAGACAACAATTTGTCTACATTTGCCTTCATATTGCTCAGCCATAAACAGCAGCCATCGGTCGTGACGTTACAGCTTAATCATATTTAAAAATGGTGGCAGCGGTGGGATTGACTACCCAGACTAACCTGCATTCGGAAAACTGAGTTTTCGACTCGACTCATCTGAGGAGTACCTCGACTCGCGGACTTGGATTCTGTTGTCTTCTTCAAAAGAGACTGAATTTCTTCACCAGAAGAGCGTAGAGTGGACTCGATTCATCAGAGGAGTTCCTGGACCCGCGAACAGTGGCCATTGGTCATGACGTTACAGCATATTCATCAACCAATCAGTAGCACCTATTTCCCACACTTGGCAGATGTCGAGGTAGCGTAGTGGTAAGGTCTCAACTTCGGAGACGGAGGTTTCCGGGCTTGAAACCCGTTTCCACAGAAGATCTGCTGTGTTTATGGGTCTGGGGCACGCTAACTCATAAGTAGGGGGTCAAATGTCCTCCCGCTGGTGCGGTGCGGAAAGATAGAAAGGGGCGTGTCTGCTCAGTTGTCGTTTTCGTTATCTGACCACGGTTCAAAATTCCGAGGTCCGTCCTGAAATTTCCCAAGGGTTGTTTCAAAACGGGTCTATTATATGATTGAACTCACACCTGGCAATTATGTCACCTTCTTTCAACCTCTCACAATTTACTTTTGTGCATTAAAATTAGTATTTTGTGTTAGTGCCTTAATTTATGAATACCAGTTTTTTCGCACTGAACCTTTTTTCCATACACTTTTATTTAGCATAACTTGATTCATGTTTGTAAAGTTGGAGCTTTTAATAGATTTTTCACCAACTTCCTGACCTGCTAGAATTTTGTAATTTTTTCACTTGTGTACTCTCGATGACGATACACAATTTTAATATTTTCCAAACTTTATTATCAATTGATCGATTAATTTAGTTAAATTTTCATTTCTTATACGAATGGCGCCACCTGGTACTAAATCTGAGAAAAATTAATTTCAAGAGTTCATAATATTTATAATAACGAATTATAAATTTAAGAATAAAAAGTAGGAAACAATAAAAAAAAAATTCTGCTTTTTTTAGAATGCCAATGGTAACAAGCTGCTAGTGGTCTTCTCTCTTAACTTCGTTAATTTGTTTTAAAAAAACATATGCCATTCATTAGAATTTGAATTAATCAAAAATTAAGCAATATTTTGGCGTTTTTCGACGATGATTTCAGAAGATATCATAAAGAATTGATTTTTACATCATCTTAAAATTCAAAAATATATCTTTTCAATGATGTTAGTATATTTGTGTAATTTTTTCTTTAATTTTGTCATTTTCAAAAAATACTTTCATGCATACTGTGCAGCAACAGTTTTCTCTCTTAAGAAATTCAAACTGTTTCATTATTTGCGCCAATGATATTTAATCGCGCGTTTTTCTTCCATTATTAAAAGCTGAGGAGTGAAGATTCTGCTTATTTTTCATATTCTTTGGAAATGTCAGGAATTTTTACTTTCTAATTTTATTTTATTAATTTTTTTTGTGGAATTTATGAATAAAGCCTTCTGAGATATTAAGTATATATACAATTATACATTGGATATGCTAATTCCTGTTATTCAGTTTGATGTGCATAAAAATTTAAGTCCTTTTTCAGTTTGACTATTTTTCCGTTATGTCGAATAGATTTTTTTGTTGTATCTCTCTGTGAACAAAATTCTTCCAAGATCTAACTAAATTATGAAGCCTATCTGATACAGATACACTATGATTATCTTTTTACAAGCATGTTTAGACTCAGCTAACAGGCTGTAGTATTAACTGATTTTTTGCATTAATGCCTTTTTTACATCAAAACTCAAACATCAATAATTATAATAATGATAATTAGGTGGGTGCACGAGCACAACGAACAGGACTGGCCAAGGCTTCAAAAATAGTACGTATTAAATATTTACTAGAGGTCGCCCAGCGGTCGAAATTCGACCGTAATTCATTAAATTTTTAAGTTTGATCGTTATTGAGGTTCTTTTGTCAAAGAGTATACCTCTATAATCATTGCATTTTTTTGAATTTTGTTCTATTACGTCAGCTGCGAGCGTGTACAAATACGTCATTATGCATTAATTTTCGAATTATTTCAAAAATGCGAACGATAGGAAAAATGAGGTATAGCTTGGCTAAGTCATATTTAAAAAACAATAACGCGTTTTTTGACATTTCCTTGGGTTTTTTTATTGCTTTACTGGCCAGGTTTCGCCAAGGCTACACAGTTAGTTTACCTATCTTTTTCAAATTATATGAAATTGAAATAAAAAATTAATACAAAAATGAAATATAAAAGACGTGCTTCGTATTTTTTAAATATATTTTTTATTGAAACAAAAAAAAACGGGCGGTTAAAAAAATAAATGTTGTCCGAGTGTTGACCACAGATTTTTATGTGTTTTACATTCAGTATGAGCGTAAACAATGAATGCCTTATTTTATTTTATTTAATGTATTAGTAATGCATACTATATATAAATTCCTTAGAGACAATCTCTACTCTGTGTGACTGTTTGACCACAGATTAATATGTGTTTGATATTGACAGATTTAAATCATCCGCATTTTGTATTTCACTCCGAAGAGTTTTTTTTTAATAAATAATCTAAATAAACGCCCTCTTGGAGTGGATTTCACTGCGGGGGGATTAAATCAATTACAAATCATCCATTCCGCATTCACTCCAAATTCACTCAGCATTTACTCCTCTAATTTTTTACCGTGTATGAACGTAAACAATTAATGTTTTATTTTATTTTATGTATTTGTAACACATATTATACATAAATTTTATCTTTCTTCACTCCTTCTCCATATGAACTTTAACTATGCCAAATCTCGCACTCCTCCGTGCGCGCAATGTGCTTAAAAAGGGGTACAAAGTTTTTTCTTCACGTATTAATATATAGATTAAGCTATGAAGTTTCGAATATCTCGCTCAAGGGAATTTGGACAACGGAAGAGATTCAATTGAACTGAAACGCAGCCAATACGCCTGGCGAACAAGCTGATTCTCAAAGTCAGCTAGTTATTAATATAAGTTGGCGTCTCTTCTTCTTTGTAACACATTATCGATGAAAAGAGTAGTAAACCTGAATATTTACAGTTGAGTTAGAATGTCTGTTCTTATGGGCGAAAGCTACCATTAAATGAATATTCCTCTAATAAAGAAACGCAGTTAAAGGCAGTAGTAAATAATTTTTATCACATTAAGCAAAAGACCGAGATGATTATTCTTTTACTCTTCAATAATTCGTTCATACTGGTTTGATAGTCATGTGTTGTTTTATTTTTTGGTCCAAAAGTAAACAAGAGTAATCATAATGATTTATTTCATTCACTTGCATACCGATTAATCGCATGCCAGACAAATATATTCGAAGTACATTAAAACCAAAAGACAGAAATTGGACCAAAATGTTTCGTAACGTTGTCAATTCATTTTCGCGGGACACGTGTGAAGTGTGTTGCGCCAGTTTCATATTGGAATCCTTTGCAAATATTGCAGGATTAACACTGGATTGGTATTCATTCGTAGACCTCGCAGTTTGAATGGAAGAAGGAGTCAATTTGACTCAACGTTACCATTCCATGGTTAAAAAGGACAGGCACAATAGACAAAATGCAGTTAGATGATACACGCAGTTATCTTGGCCATGTGAAAGTGACGTCACACGTGAATTGATTTAATATAACTTACATCGTGGTGGTGGTGGGGAAAAATCTCAAATTTCAAGACATTTTATGGAAGAACAGGGTCTTGAATATCCCATATTTTCTGTAAAGGAGCAAAATCCCCCCCCCCTTACCGGTAGCTCCTTTTTTTGTTTTGAAAAATTTAATTTTAAAGTCTTCAGAGTCCATCATTCTTCCTGTTTCTACATACAGGCGTTTGCAAGTATTCATTGTCATTCACCTCAAAAGTAATAGAAAGGAAGCGCATATAAAATAAAGTGCTTCATTTCAAATTGAAGAGCTCTTCCTATTAGTTTTTATTCCACCCATTTTGTTTGCATGTATCAGTTACAGAAAAGTGTTTTTGAAGCAAATTGAATATCTACAACCAACAGAATTTTTTTTTCGTACTTTCCAGAAATCGAAATACAAAGCAAACAAACAAAACAGGAGCGTAATTGCTCATGTTCCCGAGTATAAATCTCCATAATTTTATTTCAACGACCCACTGAACGAGTTAAATGGTTTGTTAAAGTAGTCTCCAAGTGAAAGATAGCAGTGCACGAGTAATAAATAACACATATTTTATTATGTATGACATGCACCAAAGCATACATGCGAGAATGTGATTAAGATTTCAAAAGAGCTTCTTCGTATAATCGATTTGGACATCATGTGCCGATATGGTTTGAAAAACTTATCGCAAAGACAACAGAGTGTCATTAGACAGACAAGTGATTTGTGGAAGTGCACGCGTGTCGCCAGATCACTATCTGCCTCACATTAGTCGGATGACAAAATGGTTACTCAGGTGGAACACGGAGTCAAAAGGGGATCGATTGTTTGAGCAAATAAAACTTTTGGGATACAAAATGAAATTTACCTTGTTCAGTCGAAGAAAGATGAATGATAGGAACTTTGTTCATTCGAAGCTGACAGGACCACAATAAAAACCCGAATGAAGGAAATTGGATCTAAAATGAGTATAGCGAGAGAAAACGAACTTTTAAAACTGAAAAACGGCAGTTATGATTCATTTTTTATATTTAAAAATTCTAATAAAGAATGTATAATTAATAACTAGAAGATATGTACCCGTCTAAGACTGGTTTTTAGCCTGCAAACTATACTCAGAACTGATTTCAACAGATTTAGTCACGAAAGATGTAATACAAAATCTCATGCACATTGGCAGAATGCATAAGAAATAAATGAAAAAAAAGTACAAAATTACCTTTTCAATGATATCAATTAAGTTGTTTTACAATTTCTTCTCTAATTTTAATAAATTCTTAAAAATATTTTTTGGCATAATTTACAACAATACTTTTCATTGTTGAAACGCAATTCAATCCATTTTCATTGTTTAAACAAATATTTAATTGCGTGTTTCTCTTTCATTGATGAAAGCTGAGTCAATATTCTTATGCAATCATCCGATTTGCTCGTTCAATAATGCAGACAAAAGGGGCGGGTTTATTTTAAGCTCCGCCAAGCGTTATACACAAAAATATATTTTGGTATAATTTACAGCAATACTTAATATAATCCTTTTTCATTGTTGAAACGCAATTCAATCCTTTTTCATTGCTGAAACAAAAGTCAATCCTTTTTCATTGTTTAAACAAATATTTAATTGCGTTTTTCTCTTTCATTGTTGAAAGCTGAGGTAATATTCTTATACAATCATCCAATTGGCTCGTTCAATAACGACTCAGACAAAAAGGAAGGGGTTATTTTAAGCTCCGCCCAACGTTACAGACATCTCTGGACAATTCTATTATAGATGGAGAAATAAACAGCAAGTAATTTTAATAAATAAAGTAACAATAATAATTAAAAAATTTAGTGATTTTAAAATTACCAATTTTATGAAATAAGTACGCAATTTTAATAAATAAACAGTATGCAACACTTTTAATGCAATAATGCCTTCACCTTCATCTAACGAGTTCGAAGTTTTTTGAAAATTAAGAAATTTTTATTTCTTTTTTATCGAAAACAAAATGCAACAGTTGAGCCCTCGAGCGAATTAAGGACCTTAAAATTTATTCACTTAAGATCACAGTGACGTATTTAATTAACGAAAATAATTAAGAAATAAAAAGCGTTTTTTATAATTTTCAGTTTTGACTGCAAGACAACTAAAATAGAAGATATTTTAACATAACAGGAAGCAGAGAAAAAAAATCGATTTGATCTACCGACCAATTCGAATTAAAAACAAATTGAATTCACCAAGTTCCACTGTACATCACTTCCCAAGTCATGTTTATTCCAGAAATTCAAGATTTGGGCAAACCGATCAGTTCAAACTCTTCTACACGGATGGTATAAATTCTTCATAACCTGTGCTTTGGTGGCATAATCAGTTCTTCCTGTATAAAACCCAACCAAACTAGCCAATGAATCTCCTTGAAATTCTCACTGTTTTGAATCGTATCTGTTTTTCTGAATTATGAAATGCCATAGTGGCGTCTATATTATGTAGACCCCAACTATCCGGCCTAATGTGGTGGAAGGGCAGGCCAGGTTACAAAAAAGCCGGAAACGCCGGAGTTCTCACTTCCTACTCCACCTATATAATTAAAAATACCCTTTTAATGCCAAACCCGCTTTTATTCATATTTTCTGACACCTTAAAACAGGTTAGTACTTTATAAATGTTTGCCATGTACTGTGTATCTTAAAAATTTGCTACAGGAAAAGAAGAATAAAAATATTATATACAGTTTAATCCATTGCAGCCCATAACGGCTATACATGTAAAATTTTCCATAGAAAAATATGTGTAAGAACTAAAAGTGTGGGGAAATGGGTTAATATAATTTTAAAATGCTTAACTTAGTTGCAGGAAACGTAAAATCATATACACAGCATAGTATTAATACTTACAATTTAAAAATAAACAAAACACTAAAGTATATAGTAGGCTGAATTTTTCCAAAAAGCATTTTAACTTATTTTACTGTTCGTTGATAAATACAATTACACTAAAATGAAAAGTTAAGCCTAAGATGAAAGAATTAAAACTGCCAGTTTTAGTATTTTAAAAAGTCCAACGCCTTGGAAAAGTAAATTATTCTTCATTACGGAGAATTACTTTTTAACTAGGTCGGATAGTACGGAAATCGGGGTAGTCGAGAGTCTACTGTATTTTGTAAATCAAATGAATTAAATTTATTTGATACTCAGTCACCAAACACTTATTATCTTACAAAAGTCTTAATTTCGGAAATAATAGATATACTAAACAAAAGTTAAAATTAAAAAAGAAAGAAAAGTATAGATAAGAAACAGCAGATTTAAACATAAACGATGACAATACATCTTTAAGCGTACTAACGCAAGAGCCTCAAGTGATTGCATCAACAGAAGTTTAAAACGATAATATTTAAAACACATAAAAATTAATTTAGAAAGTAAAAAATGTTCAAAAAGGTATAAATGAATGAGAAATCGAATGGCGAACTTTATCGAAGAAGGATTTTGCATTTTGATCTTTCAGAATGTTTCTCATATTGATATTGGACAGGATTCAGGCCACAAAGGGTATACTTTTGATTTATAATCTTACCCTTGACAGAAAATCTTGTCTAATTTGGAATCTTTATGGCGAGTGGTCTTCGATAAAGTTTGTCATTCGATTCCTCATTCATTTCTTCCTTTTTGAACATTTTTTGATTTCTAAATTAATTTTTATGTGTTTTAAATATTATCATTTTAAACTTCTATTGATGCAATCACTTGAGGCTGTTGCGTTAGTACGCTTAAAGATGTATTGTCATCGTTTATGTTTAAATCTGCTGTTTCTTATCTATACTTTTCTTTCTTTTTCAATTTTTGTTTAGTATATCTATTATTTGTATCTGTATTATATTAGAAATAGCTGCATATGCGCCTTTATTTATAATACTAAGAATTTTTATTAATGTTTGATTAATTAATTTAATCAATTTTTAAATAATATTTTCATTAAAATTTAGCCAATTTATAACTGTTAATTTCGGAAACGAATTTTGGCTTAAATCTGGGCTTTCTTTCTTTTTGCATTTCCTATGCACTTTTGCTATGTGCAGACACGCTATGGGATAATTTTGCAGAGAACTCGTGTAGTAATAAAATAATGCTTTTTTTTAAAATTTTTATTTTAGCCAGTTAACTGTTTATGACGAGTATACTTGTCATGAGAAAAGTGCACAATTTTGTGTTATGACGAATGTATTCGTCATTAGTAAATAGTAGTGACAATTTGCAGTTTAAATTGCAATTTTAGTGAAAACTAAAATATATTCGTAAACTTCAAGATGTTTCCAACATTTTGAGGCCAAGTCGAAATAAAAGTTTATTAATAATAATTATGAAAGAACCGGATACGGTATGAATTATTTTTTCGTAAATGTATTGTTGACTCATATATTGTTTTAGCCAATGGCAATAAGTGGCGCAATATTTTTGTATGATCGAAGAAAGTAACATTGTAGTTGTAGTCAAACCTGAAGCTAGCCGTCTGATCGGGAAACATTTCCAGTATTATGTACTCACATCTTCAAAACGTAATCATACACGAAGATGCGCACATTGTTACAAAAACAACATTCGGAAAGAATCGCGATATTTGTGTTCAACTTGCGAAGTTCCATTATGCATTGTGTACCATGCTTTGCTCAATATCATTCTCCAATAGCAGATTAAAGTAAGAAATTGATTTGTCATGTTTTTTTCCGTTCATATGCAAACTATGTTAATTTAAGTGAATAAATGAATGTGAGTAATAAAATAAAAAAATAAAGTCATTTCATTACAAATTAATTGCATATTACATATACTCTGCGTTTGACGAGTATAGTCGTCATCGCTTAATTTGTTCGACGCAGCTTAGATACATATTTTCCAACGACGTCGAAACAGTTAACTGGTTAAACGTACTAGAATATTGCTGCATACTTCTTTGATCAGAAGACTTATACATTACTGTGCGGCATTCAAGACACTCATAAATTTAGAGGATTATATACTATGCTGATATTTCTTTGTTTTCAAAATACCTGAAAATTTTCACCGAAGATATTGTTTCGCTTATCAGTGAAAAAAGAGTAAAAAACTATTGAAATATGAAAAAAAGCCCTTTGTAATGATCTAAGTTAACTTTGCTATTAAACTGATCATTACAGGCCTTTCTGAGATTGTCTGGTCCTCGCACAAGTTGTAGTTCTCGAAGGCCTTACCAATAACGTTTTGTTTCCTACTATCCTATGTTAAGACGACGGCAAAAGCGTAGCGAATTAAATATACCAGGTCGAGATCAGATTTCATTGCCCTTGCAAACAAGTCACAAATTGCTGATAACTTTGAATTTTTTAGGGTAAGGGAAGAATGGATAATAAAGTTTTGTTTATCTCTCATATAAATAGGCAAAATAGTTCAGATTATAATATATATTTATATATAGCTTAAGAATAGTATATTTATATTTTTATCAAAAATAAATCTTATTTTTTATTCAGTTTTCTACATCTTTTATTGCGTTAACACACCCACATCCATTGCGCATCTTTTTTTGCAATTCAAAGATATAAACTTCATTTATAAATAATGATACAATCAATTTTTGAAGACCTTCAACTAAAATCAAACTAAATTTTAATTTTATATATAGTTTTTGATTTCTGAGGCAATATTTGCTTGTTGTGGTTGATATTTAGATGAGTGTTTTTACTAAATAATGTCTCAAGCTTTGACTTCATGCAGGAACCAGATATCGTGCTCACTGTTGAGCAATATAACCTCCTTCCCCCACTGGCGAAGCCGATTAAGTGTTTATTACCTTGGATGCCAATATTTCGACGAGGCACGAAAATGTTCTTCACATCAATGAGAAAGGTATTTTGTACTAGAAATGAGTGACATTCACTGACTCGTCTCGAGTAACAAAACTTCTAGATACGAGTTTTAAAAAGGAAAAATAATTTGAAGCGAAGAATTTTCCAAAACTTAGAATCAAGTTTTAAAGGCATATATATCTAAGGGGAAAAAAGACCCTCATTTTAATTAATAAATATAAAAGGATCTTATATAATTATTAATAAGTTATTATATTCTAACTTAAGGGATAAATTTTATTATTTTTATTTATTAATTCTATATTGATGTAGATATTAATTTGATGATGATTGTAAGGATTCTTGAAATATATATATATATATATATATATATATATATATATAAACAATAGAAAATTAAAAAACTAGAAAAATATGAAACAGAAGAAGTAATCAACGATGATAACAATACAACTTTTTGCGCGCCAAACGTAGTATAATATATTATGTTCCATTCTGTATAATATAAAGGGTTTAATTAATTTTTAATTAATTCAAGAAAATTTTTTTAATAATCTGTTAAATTTTATCAATTGTAACTGTTATATATATATTTGTGTGCTCTATTCCACAATAAATTAAAATCCCAATCGACTCACTCTTCGTCATTCTGTTATTAAATAATTACTAATATTCATTTGCGTTGATTATTGGTAAGGTATTTCAAGTAAGCGTTTTCGACTCGTGTTGTACACTGAATCAACTTATGGGGTATGTGGCAATTATTATAAAAATGGCTTTTTTGTTGTCTCCTCTGACTTGATCATTCTACATGAGAAAAAAACCCCAAGAAATTCTCCTGAAATCGAGAATTTTTCTGAAAAGTGTGCTTGAAGGATGTGAAGCACTCCTCACTGCCAGAAAGTTCCGTGTTAAAAAGTTCGCAGTATTTGCATAAGTACTTAAAATATTATTTTTCAAATTCAATGTAATCAAAGATTATATATATGTTACCGGCAAAGTTTGAAATCCGGCATTCCATAGAATGTCTAGGCATTGTATATAATGCCTAAAACTAGCCGGCAATGTATGAAACGATTTATATTTCACACATTTCCTAGGCATTCTATAGAATGCCAAATGACAAACCGGCAAATTATGAAATAAATCGCCGATTTGATTATATAAGAAATAAAGTTAAGTGCAATTCAAAATTAAATTGTTTGCTTCCTTGATGTAATAAGTAGATTCACAATTTATTTTGTTTTCTTTAATAAGAAAGGCATAAACTTTGATATGAGTTGGTATATTTTGCTTTACGAATTTTGAATAAAAGATTTTTTAATGGTACTCTTTTATTATTTTTTCTAAATAACATTTGTATTTTTGAGGAATGCACGCCTTTTAAATAATAGCCTTATTATGAACTTTTTTTCATACTTTGCCTTTGTCATTCTATAGAATGCCTAGGTATTATATACAATGCCTAGGAAAAGTATATAATAAATCTCATATTTCATACTTTGCCTAAAAACGCCCGGCATTCTATAGAATGCCTAGGTATTCTATAGAAAGCTGGCATTTCACACATTGCCGGTAACATATACAAATAATTTTTTTTCAATTTACTTTCGGCATATGAGCATCACTGCGTGCCCGAATTTTTGTACGACAGCCAACACAAAGATTAACTCTGAAGTTACACACAGTCGGGTGAAGTAACATTTCAAAATTAGAGCAAAAGCGTAAAATAAATAAATAATATTTTTAAAGGTCTATTCGCGAGATTAGATTTGCTTGCAAGCATTCTTTACAAATGAACAAGTGAAAGCGCTTTTTTTGGTAACTAAGTTTCAAGAAGCGTGATTTTGTGATCTGTTCATCAGAGCAGCAACCTTTTATTACTGGCGCTGCTTTCAGTCGGAGACATTTTAAGGATGATCTGCATGAAAAAAATAAAAGCAACCAGACCTTCACCAAGGTTACAGATCATCAAGACTGTAGGAGAATTAGTGGTTTGACGCCTGGAAAAAAAGATAGAGACAGTCCACGTTTTAAGACTTGATTTCTTTCACGATCTTCTCTCTCTTCTTTTCTTTCTTTCTTTTTTTGCGCTTTCTTTGAATTGCATTCTTAGGAAAGTATTTGACCAAATAAATAATAATACTATCGTTTCACGTGAAAAAATTTCCAAGAATAAATTGCGTGACAAAATTAAAGAGAGTAATTTTTATCCCATACGAAATATAATTTTCTTGATGTTTCTCTAAAAGTAACATAAATAGGAATAGGTGTTTTAGTGAAATTTTCCAGGATCCGTTTAAAAAAATCATTGTCTATGTTATGCTTACTGAATAGACGGCGTGTTTGATTTTCGTATTGATCTGTTAACACTGGGAATCAAGTTCGAAAAAGAATATTTCAATACGCATATCCATAAGATTCAAAGGTAAGAGATGTTTCCAAATCACAACACTGAGAAATGAACATTAAAGTATTGTTCTGTTATAGTTTCTCGGCAAAAATGTCTTATATTTCATGGAATATCGCGTATAAACTAACATAACTATTTAATACTTTCAGTTGAAGGTAACTTATAATCATTCTGCCTCCAATTTTGTCGGGAAAGGTTGGGAAATGAACCTTTATAAAAACAAAAATGACTGAATCTTATACACGCGAGACGGAAATATTTATGACTTAAAACACATTAAAATTAGTAAAAACTCGTAATTCAATTTAGTAGTAGAAAGTTGAACTTCCACTTCAAGTAGGACGTTCAACTCACTTTCCAACCTATTTTTCTCTGATATTTAAACTATTTGGAGAGACAAATGCTTCTTTCCTACCGTACACTTGAACGATAGGATTTGGGTGTATAGCTTTTATCTGACAGTCGGAAATCTCAAAACAAATTTTGTTTGATTTAGTCAAATTGGTGCTCCTCAAACTCTCACATCCCGTTCAACACCGTCAATTCCATCAATCCTGCAGACATACGAATAATGGGTCTTCATTCTGGCACCTTCAACGTTTTCGATCAAAATATACACATTTGTTGGAAAATCAGCCATGGATGATTTGAGATAACTTACTTTCTCTATCTCCACAGCCTCCATTTCATGTTGAAAAGAGTCAAAATCAACATTTAAGATTCCTCCATCAATATCTCGTTTTCTTCTTCCTCGTCATCAGATTCCTTGTTTTCGTATATGATATTAATAAGTGAAAAGTAATATATATGTAGATCACATGGTATATTTTTTAAAATTTCCGTTGTTAATTTGACATAATAGAATAAGCATAATTGGCGGGGCAGAACGCTATCGCGTTTCTGGATTTGAAATTAATTCCTATCATATCATAAATTATTCCAAATACATAAAACAATTATTTGCTTTTGTTACATTAAAATTCTATTCCCAATTACCCTGCAATGAAAATTGTCAGGGGTAAGTGAGAACAATAACCTGTTTCTCAGAAGAAAAAAAATCCAAAAACGGGAATTGAAGTTTCCTTGTAACCGTTACAGCCTGCAGATCCAAGAAATACACAGCTTAGCAATTTACTTTGTATATAGCAAAGATAGAAAGCGGGCAATAAAACTTACAAAAGTTTTGTTTTCAGTTTTTCTGAACGCGATTGCAATTACAGCAAACAAATGTTATGAGATAACACTGTAAAAAGCGGGAAAATGTTTTGCTTCTTCCTCTAGAGCAGAGGTTCCCAACCTGTGGTACGCGTACTCCTGGGGATACGCGAAGAATCATTTGGGGGTACGCGAAATCAAATTTGGTAATTGCGGAAACAAGAAAACAAGGGATTAAAAAAAGTTAGAGAATTTTTATTCTCCAAATAAATACTTGCTATTTAATAACTATACCACTTAAATAGTTGATTAATACGAAGTGTAATTTTTAGCTATCCTTATAAATAATTTTTAGCTATCCTATGTATAATGAATTAATTACAATACTGGTTTCATTTACTTTGGCGTTGAACTAATCTTTGTATAAATAAAAGTCATTGTGGTATGTATAGATGTTTGTATCTATGTTCCACATCTCCTCATAAACCACGGCACTGATTTCCACCAAACTTTGCACACTTATTAATTAAGACAAGGGGAAGATTACTGTCAACTTTTTAAAGCGCAAAAGTTAATTAAACAGTCAGTTAATTTAAAAGTAACCGAAACCGTTTTTCCGCTGTAAGTTCGGAGCAAATTATCCCCCGAAAATTATTTTTATACAATCTTAAAGTTCAAAATTTTACCTTTTTAAAGATATCAATTTTATATATGTGGCATTTTTCCTTCAATTTTTATTAATTTTTCAAAATTTAATAGAAAGTTGACACGCAGAGGATTTTAAAATAAATCAAATTTAATGATACTAGAGTTGATACTGATGAGTTGCTAGGTAACGATGTAATTACTTTGTCATTATTTTTTCTGTTTATTTTTCTTTTCAAATATCATTTGGCAATGTTTTCATTGGTTCTTAAAAAATTCTAAAGCTTATTTAATTAGATTAAAAAATCACTGCAGTTCATATCATCTGTCATTTTTACCTGCGTTTCTTAAGAAATAATAAATCCTTAATCCTTAATAATATATTAAATGCGAAAGTGTGTCTGTCTGTCTGTTTATTACGCTTTCACGGCCAAACTACAAGTGGAATAACTTATTTTTGATGTCAAACATCACGTGATCATAAAGAAAGCCGCGATTATGTGATCATTCTGAGAAAATAAACAAATAATTTATTTATAGAATAATAACTGAAATTACTCAACTCGACGATTGATTTTCATTTTTCGACTTTGCAGTCTATTTAATTTTAGTTATTTATATTTGTATCTTTTCCATATCAGATTTTATTCAAGAAGCTGTCGATAAATTGACGCCGGGACAGAAATCTATTGATAGATATGATAGCTGCAAGAGTTTTTAGATTAAAATTTAAAAACTAATGTTAATTATAACTGAAGGAAAATATGCGATTGATATATTTTGTTTTATGTATTCTTTTTAATGGTAGAAGTGGATGACATATAGTATGATGGATGATATATTCCACAGATTATAAGAGCCTGACGTTACCAATGAGTACAATGATGTAATTTACAGTAACGGAGAATATATGAGGAATAGAGAATGGTTGTGGAATTGGTAATTTTGGCACTGATTAATGAAAGTTTAGGTCAGATAAATAAAAAAAATATATGCCACAAGTAACATCATATCCTGTAGGGTTCTTGAACTCTTTAGAATTGTCAGGGGTACCTTCCGACAAGCTGAGATTAAAAGTCGGTGTGCCAGTAGTATTGATACGTAACCTCGATGTACCGAGACTGCGCACGGTTACAAATTGCACACCTAGGTCCAAACGTCGTGAGAGCGTTTAAAAACGAGAGAGTGTTTTAATTTCACGCATTCCGATAATACCGAAGGATTTACCATCCGAGTTCAAAAGGTAACAATTCCTTTTAAAATTAGCAGGCTCAGGGCCAGACACTCAAAGGGGCAGGCGTACATTTGGAAAAACCATATTTTTCCCATGGGCAACTAACTATATGTGGCGTGTTCACGTGTGTCCAAACCACAAAACCTCTACATCCGTGCAGAAAACGTAAAACAAGAAACGCAGTATACAAAAGTGTGTTAGCATAGATAAACAAATTACCTAACTATAACAGCATACACTCCTGTTAGTAGTCCAATAATGTATTATGAACCATCAAAACTTTTAATTTTCCCTTTCAACATGTAACGAAACATTTACATTCGTGAATTAAAAAAAAATTAATGATTCAAATTCTTCGCGCGCGAAGTCGCGGGTAAGTATAAATAAAAGCCATTGTGGGTATGTATGTGGTTATGTGTGTATGTTCCACATCTCTTTCTAAACTACTGCAAAATTTCCACCAAATTTTGCACACTTATTACTTCAGACAAGAGGAAGATTACTGTAAACTTTTTGAAGTCCGAAAGTTAATTAAACAGTCAGTTAATTAGAGTTGTACCGAAACCATTTTTCCGTATTAACTTCGAAGCAAATTATCCCCAAAAAATATTTTAATACCATCTTAAAGTTCAAAATTTTATCTTTTCAATGATACCAGTTTTATATCTGCGAAATGTTTCCTTCAACTTTTATTAATTTTTCAAAATTTAATAAATAAATTATTACAGCAGGCGATTCTTAAATAAAGCAAATTTAATGATACTTCGTTGCTAGGCAATGGTGAGACTTTGAACAAATTTCTTTTTATTTCTGCAAATATTTTAAAAAGAAGTGAAAGCTCACTGTTAACTTCAAAAGGTCCAAAAGTTAATTTAATTTTTTTAAATTAAAAATTAAGCAAGATTTTGCGGTTTTTTGTGATGTATTTCGAAAGGGTTATGTTACAATAATTATTTTTATACTATATTAAAGTTTAAACAATAGCTTTGCAGTGACACAAATTTCATTTGCGTTCACAATTGTTGCTCTCATTTCAATAATTAAAAAAAAATTCAATTGTCTATAAAATTCACAATTTGTAGCAATGTATTTTTTATTGTTAAAGAACAAGAATACGTATGAAGAGCTGTTGCTGGAACATATAAAACAAAATTCTGGAAGAATACTAAAGAAAAGTTTAAAAGCAGACGATTTATAATTTTTATTGGGAACAACTATTGATCTGGTTTATTTTGACGCTTTTTATTAATGAAAATTTAACTATTTAATTAATTGGCCCAAAACATTCGTCAAAATCCTTCTTATACTTCACTTTTTATGAACGAAATTTGAAGTAAAAACGTTTCAGACAATAAAGGAATTTTTGTATTATAATCTTCGATACAAAAATAATTTTTTCATTAAAAATATTAGACATAAAAGTGTTTTAATCCCGAGCAACGCCGGGCATAACAGTTAGTACTATTGTAAAAATGGAAAAAAATGTATTATCAAAAATAAGTTCTGCGAATGTTATTAATTGGAGTCGTTTCATTTTTAAGCTAACCTTAACATTATTAATAAAAACTTCCTTTCTTGGGAGGGGGAGTTGGATATGATAGTAGGGGGTACGCGAAGACAAAAAGAATAATCAAGGGATACGCGAGATAAAAATGGTTGGGAACCCCCTGCTCTAGAGTGTTTAACCAAAGCGCGTGCTTTCGGATTCGCTAAGGCCTCATCACTGCGCACTATATTCACCGTTCTCAGTTACTCCTTGTTCTCTATTACCCTGCCTGACCATAATTATTTTTTGCTGAAAACAGAACAAGATTCAAAACCTCTTTGTGTCTGGAAACAATAAACAAGTAATATAAAAAAAAATTAAAGTCAATTCATACTTTAGTAATTAATAGTTTAATAGTTTTCGAGATATAATGAAGGACCTACTGCGCATGCGCAAATATATGGCTAAAATATGGGGGTGCTTCGATGATCCCATGGACCATCCATATACCCAAGAACCAAGTCTGTAATGTTAATAGTTTTCAAGATATAATGAAAAATTTACTGCGCATGCGCAAAGATATGGCTAAAATATGGGGGTGCTTCGATGATACCATGGGCCATCCATATACCCAAGAACCAAGTCTGTGATATTAATAGTTTTCGAGATATAATGAAAAACGTACTGCGCATGCGTCATGCAAAATATGAAATGACAGACAAACGGACAAACATACAGACAAAAAAGCGAATTAATATTGCATTGTCATCTAGTTCTGGTTATGTTTAAAGTTTCAAGTCTCCAGCTCATCGGGAAGTTAGTTTAAAATCGATTGCAAAATTTGAACAAGATATAGGGAGAGTATGAACTAATAATAGGAATTGAATAATACTACAAAATACTATGTTGTAATTTTGGCATTGGGGTTGCCAAATTTACTTAGTATTTTGCATACATTTGAAAACTAAAGCTTGCAATTTCCAAATGACGTCACTACCCCAATGACGTCACTACCACCTCCCCCGTTTTGCTTTCTGAAATAGGTCCTGAGAACCTCGCTGTGTGATATAGCCTTAAAAAGCGCAGTTCCAGAGATGTCAGAAATGGAATTTTAAACGTTTTTCCACTAGGTTTATAAAAATTCACACAACTGCGGGTGAACAAAAAAAAAAAAAAAAGGATCGTATACTGTGGGAATGAAATAAATATCCATATGGGGAATTAATTTCTTATCAATTATAAGAAAACGTTTTATGGCAAAACTGAAAAAATAAGAGTAATCGAATACTGTTAATTAGTATTATTGAAAACTAGTTAAAATACATCATCCTTGTTTTCTTTTCTATGAAAAAGATAAAAAAAATTTTATCGCGATGTCCATGTAACTGTTGAACAAAAATTTTATCCTTTGAAATCATTGCTGTCTCATGTAACTTAATACTGATGTATGGTGTGCCTTAGAAAATATTTTATTCTTTTAAATGTCGAAAAGCGGTGTTTAGTAGGGTGGGCTGAAAAAACTCATTTTTTTTTTCATGTCGCTATACCGTGGAAAAGTTGCGAATTGGTGAGAAATAAAACGCGGAAATAAAGTAAGCAAATTGATTGATATTTTCCGTTCCCGCAATAGCCTTAAAAAGGGACGAAAGAGACGTAGAAAGGGACGAAAACCGATTGTTTTTTAAAAATATTTTTTTAAATTTCTCTCTTTCTGCTTATTATATAGCATTAGCTGTTCAGCACTGATCTTTGTAAGAGTAATAAAGTTTATTTTATCAAAATCGGTCCATAATTTTCGGTGGTACGTTTCCTCCAAGGTTGACAAAAATATGTGAAATTACTTACTTCACTATGCAATCTTTAGTTCCTAACTCTCTACATAATCTGCATACATCTTCTTGTCGATGAATTGCATCTGATCGATGTATATGCATGAAAAAAAGCCATTTAAGTCTAAAAATATATCACAACTTCATTAATTTTCTTTGTTTTATTGTAACGCAATGCAAAACTAAGCGCCAAAATTATTATTTGTTGCTTAAGAACGAATGGCAAGAATGCAGAAAATAACAAAAAAGTTAGCAGATCTTTAAGGAAACATTTCAACTATTAAAGCATCGTTATGTCTCCTAAATTTTTTTGTATGACATTTTACTGTTTCTTTTCATGAAATGATACTTGGAAGTCTAATTTATGGAAAAACGCAGACATTACGGCAATAGCGTCGCTTTTGAATTTCCACAAACTTTTCGCGATGCTTCTGATTAGCGTTGCCCTTTGGTTGCGTTGCCCTGGTCACAAATATGGAGTGAAGCTCTCGTAAATAAAGTTTTCTATAGTCTGATGAATGTGATTTCTCAAAAAAAAAAAAAAAAAAAAAACGAGGATATCAATATATGAATCCACCTTCTAGTTAGGACATTTTTTTAGTAAACTTACTTTAAGCAAACATAAACTTTTGTTGAAATATAAAAATGAATGGGTTATTTATTTAATAATTTTTTTAATTTTAGGAATTATTTCAAATAATTAAATATGCTATGCGTAATTTTCCATGTTGTTAACTGCTGTTCATTTATTTTTAATATAAGCAACTGCAATTTATTATTATTTCTTTTCTGTCTAAGTTTTGTAGGGGAAAGGGTTTGGGAATTCAGGAAATAAATTTGGTTATATTTTATAATCTACTAACAATTTCTGATGTACACATTAGCTGGGTGCGGTCCCCACTAGCCCCGGCCTTACACCCTGTCTGTCTGATAAGAGTTTGACATATTCCTCAACTGCCTGTGTCTAACATTGAAACTTTGCGTTCAGATACTTTAACAGACTGAATAGGGGAATTGATTTCATCATCACTAATGTCTTACAACAGCGGGGAAGGAGTTAAACTGCAAGCATTCATTTGAATAATTTCCGTACATACCGTAGAGTAAAGATTGAGTTTGGGCATCCTGAAATTTCAAATTTTTTTCTGTTTGTGACTGACCGCCTCTTCTCTAAAATTTGTCTAATTCACATTTCTCTGATGTATTTTATCTCATCTAGTGTCATGAACAGAATTAAATTTTCAGCATGGGCAAAAAAATGCATCGCATTCGTTTACAGGGTCAATAGATTTAAGTAAGTTTTCAGAAAGGTAACAAGTTGTGTTAATTCCTTTAAATACATGCTTTGGGCTCTGTGAACTATTTCCTGGTTTTAATATTTAATAACTGTGCCAGAAACAAATTCAGAAAATGGTTTTTTCACTAAAGTAAACAACCAAGTACTTTATATGCCTTTTTTAACCAGCCGGAATGTGGTAATTAGCTACGATCGCGAATAGCTAAAATTTCAATAACTTTTGTCGATTTTATGGCCACTGTAATATTTGGAAGATGCCATTGATCATTACTGAGTGCTTTTTCATCAACATCGGGGTTAGGTCCGTAATTTCCGTGTTTCTATTAATCAGACTTCCAAGTATCATCTGGTAAGAAGAAAGATTAAAATGCCATTCAAGAAATTCAACAAAAATATTTTAATAGCTATAGAGTTTTCTTAAAGGTCTAGCATTAGTCAAGAACGATTTACTTCCGTAGCCATTTTATCTATCCAATCTGAACTAACAAAAAAAATAAAAAGTGATGATATTATGAATGAATTTGCTATAAAAAATGTAAGGAAATGAAACAAAAATCACATATTGTAATTTATTCTAGTAAGCCGCATACCAAATTGTATTTTAGAAGTTTATGAATAAGAGTTATTTTTATTTGATTTATAAACGGTGTTTTGTGTGATTGAAATACTAACTTTATACAAATAATTAATTATTTATCATTTTCATGCATTCTTTAAGACATTACTATATAAAATTGTTCAGTGTAATAAATAGCAAAAATACAATACATTGTTTTGTTTTACGAAATTTGTTTCAAGATCCCGCAAGCTAACTTTGCACCAGGCCCCGCTTTTGATCGGGCCGACCCTGATTCTTACTCCCCGTATTCGTTCATGAGATATGGCTCTTGAAATTGGTTCGTACAGAAAACGGAGTTTTTTCCCGAGAGTACGGAGCAGTTTCAAGAATGCAAGATTTCTCGGAACTATTTTAAATAACAAAAATGATATAAATCGCGAACCCTATCAGCGTACTTGAAAAGCACTCTCGGAACGGCTCCTCTGGCGGAAAAAATTCAGAATCGATGTTGGATTTTCGAACTGGAGAACCGAAATTGGTGACAAACTGTTTATATTGTCTTGGGAGAAAAAAATTATTGTGATTTATTGTGTTCAAGAAAGGCCGGCTCTGTGGAATCTATTCCACGAAAACCAAGAATTATGTCAATAATTTGATTTTTTTTACTATTTGTCCCTATTCTTCTTTGAAGCATATTTCAGTAATAAAAAGTTACGTTTTCATGCTTATCTATTCCAAATATTTCAATTAAATTTTTCAGTTTGTATAATTAAGAAACAAAAACGAAACTTTAATATTAAAAGATTCGTGAAAAAATCTTAAATTTTGTAGTGCAGTATTATAAAAATAAAAAAAAAAAACATGTCAGCTGTGTGTGTTTTTCCCAAAACATTTTTTGTCATTATCTGAAAACGTTGGAAATGTATTGTGTGAAATGATTTTTAATCTTGATATAAATAAAAGTCATTGTGGGTATGTATGTGGCTATGTATGTGGGTATGTTCCACATCTCTTCCTAAACTACTAGATCGATTTCAACCAAACTTTGCACTCTTATTATTTAAGATAAGAGGAAGATTATTGTCAACTTTTCGAAGCCTAAAAGTTAATTAAACAGTCAGTTAATTAGAAATTAAACGAAACCATTTTCCGCTGTAAATTCGGAGCAAATTATCTCCCAAAAATATTTTTATACCATCTTAAAGTTCAAAATTTTACCTTCTCAATGATACCAATTTTATATCTGTGACATTTTTCCTTCAATTTTTATTAATTTTTCAAAGTTTAATAATTGTTAATTACGTGCAGACGATTTTGAAATAACGCACATTTATAGCTACACCATTGCTAAGCAACGGTTAGACTTTGAATTAATTTACCTTTAATTCTGAAATTTTTGCTTATTTTTATAAATATATTTCATATAAGAAGAGAGTCAACAGTCAATTTTTAAAAGCCCCAAATCTTATTAAAATTTCAGTTAATTGGAAATTAAGCAAGATTTTGGCAATTTTCCGTGATATTTTACGAAAATATGTATTATGTCACAAAAACTATTTTTACACATAATAAAAGTTTAAAAAATTAGCATTTCATGACACAAGTTTAATTTCCGTTCAATTTGTTGCCCTCATTTTAATAATTTAAAAAAATTAAATTGTGTATAAAATTTACAATTTATAACACTTTTTCTATTAGTGTGAAGAACAAGAATACATAAGAACTGTTGCTGGATCACATTAGAAGAATTTTGGATGAAGACGAATTTTATTTTTTTTTAAATTCATATTTATTCTAACGCTTTTTCTCAATGAAAAATTTACCATGTAATTGTCCCAAAACATCCGTTAAAATCTTTATTATACTGTAAGATTTATGAACAAAATTTGAAGTACCTATGCAATAGATATTAATAACTTATGGAGAAAATTAGCTATCGGCGGTTTTTAAACTTCTTCTGGTTCAACTGATATTCTCATTTTAATTAAAAAACATTTTAGACGATAAAAGAATTTCGGGTATTGTAATTTTCTATACAAAAGTAGTTTTTTACATAAAAAATATTAGACAAGAAAGTATTTTAATCCCGAGCAACGCCGGGCATAACAGCTAATTCAGTATATAAAAATGCACAATAGATTAGATTTGTTTATGATAACACCATAGCATAAACACATTTGTTTCTGTAAAGAATTTCATAATTGCTTTTCTGACATTAATGAATTTTATTTATGTACAATGATGTTGAATGACTTACTTTTAGAGTACTAATATTTTACTATTTAATGTTTATCGATTTTTGAACGAAATCATCTTTATATTTTAGAACTCTAGTAAAGATAAAATAAAATATTTTTCAATCTTATGTGTAATAGGATTCAAAATTCTTAGAACTATAATTTATTGAAACTATGACTCATAACTTGAAATGCCTATTCCTAAATGAAATCCGGTGTGCAAGCAGTTCAATAAATGAAACTTCGAATAGGCAAATACTGTTACAAAATTCTTCCATTATTTGCATTTAAGGAATTGAGTTCCTCCATCAGTTCAAAAACATGGTAGGAAAAAACTGTGCTTTGCTACTGCGCATGCTCAGTAAAAGGAACTTGCGACTGGGATTGGGGAAAATACAGTCCATCATATTTTCCCCCCTATAAAGAGAGCCATACTTGCCGGCGCACTCTTCAGATAAAATTGCGTTAGATTTTTTATTGATTTGAATATTAAGTGCAAAATTAGTGATTAAATTTATACACTGAAAAAATTTAGGATTGCTGCAGTTCCGCAATGTCTATACACGAGTCGTCTCTGGTTTAACAATGAGTTTTGTAATAGCAGGTTTAAAGGAGCTTGTTCTGAAAAGTAAAGAATGGGGAAAAAATTCCAAAATATTTGAAATTACAGAACTATAATTGCAAGAGCAAAGACAAGCTGAAAAAGAACCCAGGAAAGCAAAATTAGAGAAAAAGCTTGATCACCAAAAATCAAAGTTGGATCATGAATTAAAGTTTGTAAAAATTCAATCTCAAACTCAAGATCAATCGTTTTCGTCTATTTCTGTTTCTAGTATTAATAATTCAAAGTGACGGAAATTTAATTTGCATAGATTAGTATTCAGACAGTTTAAAGACGATGGGAAGATTAGTTGCTATTTTGAAGTCAGTTTTAACAGATTCGTAAAAATGATAAAATCGTGGCAGAAGATAAGTTCCAGTACTTAGTTCAAGCAACAGTTACCAGCTCCTGCGCATGAGAAGTTGAAAGTTTCCCACCAGCTTACCAGTTACTTTCCAGATGATTTTTTAAAAGCTTGGGATCATTGTAATGTTTCCACTACTAACACTGGATCAAAAGAAAGATTAAATAATCTAATGCAGTTTCTGAAAAAAAGAAATTGGAGGAGAAAAAAG
Organism: Araneus ventricosus; assembly: GCA_013235015.1. NCBI lineage: Eukaryota > Metazoa > Arthropoda > Arachnida > Araneae > Araneidae > Araneus > Araneus ventricosus. Next base: position 285,164 of record BGPR01000808.1, on the reverse strand, counting down.
AATCTGTTTAGCTATAGCTGGTTTTGGTTTATGTAAGTGACAAGATGATAAACTATTCAAAGAAAAGCAATTCAGTTCATATAATTTGCGAAATAGAGTATCGACAACTGTAGGTTTATTGACAATTACTTCAAATACAGAAGTTAAGAAAATGTGCATTTTTTGTGATGATAATCATTTTAGTTTAGATTGTTTCTCAGCTCAGAAAATCAGTGAAAACAAAAGTTGTGAAAGATAAATATTGTTGTTTTGCAAGCTTAACTGCTGGGCACATATTTAGGAAATACCGAGATTTTTAAAGTGCTTAATTTGTTCTAAGAAATATTTACCTTTGGTGGGTAATGTGTTTGATTCTCAATATAAAAATGTATAGAGAAAAGAAGAAAAACAGCAGAAAGTGAAATTAATCTGTACAGTTTCAACATACACAGTATAAGCGTATTTCTTTGACTTTGAAAGTTTAGCATATATCTGATGAGAAACAAAAGATTGTGCGATAACTTTCTGATTCAGCATCACCCAAATCTTATAATTTGAAAAATATAGCCGGAGAATTTAATTATGCGCCTCTTCGATAAGAAAAATTTGGACATTACTTTCTTTGGAGGTCCAAAAAGTTCAAGCATAACTGCCTTAAAGTTAGATTGTGAAATTTAAATAAAAGATTTAGCTGCAATTTCGAAGTTATAGACTAAAATACCATCTTTAAAAATATTCGACTTATTTTTATAGGCTCGTGGACCAAAGAATTAAAAGAAAATGGTATTGATTTGATTGGTATTAACGGTAGATATGAATCTATAGTTTTTCTCATCGGAGCTGACTTAATGAGAAAATTGATAACTGTTAGAAGAAAAACGATGTCATCTGAACTTACAACAGTAGAAACCTATTTATTTTGTACATTAATGGCTAAAGCACCACATAAGAATATTTAGATGAAAATTTGGATAGGACAGTGACATCATTTTTAGTAAAGGAAGCTGAGATCTATGAAGATTGGATTTAATAGAGATGAATGATCCTATTGAGAAGAAATCGCTATATGAGATTGATTCTTAGACAAATATCTTTTAGGACTAGTAGCAGTAAATAATGATAGTCGCTATGAGGTTTGCATATCTTGGGATGATGATAAAATTGGAGTTGAGCTGAGAAAATGGCCGACTACACAATTTCGAAATTCGTAGCTATGAATGTATATTAAAAATACGAAATACTTTTATTAATTAAGTATCACAGAATTCAATTTTGGATTACTTAAGTATCACAGAAGTACAATAGGCTGAAGTAATGTCTTATGGTAACTATTTGCCTCATCCTACAGTAATAAAACAAGGAACAATACTACGCCAATCCCTACAGAACTTGGAATTTCAGCTAAATTAGCAAATCATCTTTCATTAAATCAGTGCTTACAGTGTAGCCTGAATACAATTCAATTCGTTCCAGAGATCTCTCTGCTGTTCAGAGAGAGATATTGTGGCCCATTACAGATTTTTTAAAAGCTAATTAACATTCGTAAAGAGAATAGTAACTTCCTTCTATTTTTTGAGGTGGGAAAATATGGAGAAAAAGAAATTAAGAGGTTTCCGACGCACAAGAGTTGCTTTCGACGTAAAACACCGTCCTTTCCTGTAGGCTTCAGTTATCAAGTACCACATGAAAAATAGTGTAGGAGTGGCAGAAACTGTCAAGAACAGACTTTTTCAAAGTTTTTACGTTGACAATGCTGTTATTAGAGTTGACAGTAATCTGGGAGACGCAAGTGTTCCTGGCGGCTCTAGGCACACGATTCTCCAGAACTGATTTCGAACCATAGTTTTCGTATAAATTGCAAATTTGTCGCATTTTACGAAATGGTCCTTAATTTTTGCACACCAGTGTATTAAATTTGTGAATTGTCAGTTAGGATACATAAGTGTCAAAACTTTCAAAACTCCAGCACATGAGGAAGTGAGCGAAAAATAGAATTCAAAATTTCATCTTTACAAACATGATAATTAATAAATGTCTAAAGTTGGCAGGCAAGTCACCTAATCCTTCTGGGATCATTACTTCGCAGTTGTCATTTATTCTGCACATGCTCAAAGCAAGTAGTGAAAACAGTTGAAAGCTTCGATAGGAAACATATTCCTGCCTGCTTAAAAATGAATGTTTATCTATCTGTACACGATATAATTTTTATCAATTTATGTATGCGCTATAATAATTTTATCTATCTTTCTATGTAGTGGCGGTTCGTGCATTATCATTTTGGGCAACTTACAGTCCTTCACTGCGTAGTGATGATTTCTGCATAACTTAAATCATCCACATTTTAATTCATCTTGAATAGTTTAATAATTATTTAATAAAAAATTATTATTAGATTTTTGACTAGATGAAGGTTATTTTTAATAAGGAAATTACTTATTTTTAATTAATTCCTATTAAGAATTTAATTTAAAATAAATTTTATCAATTATCTTTGCTGCGTTCCTTATTCTTGTTTGTAAGGATTTAGACGATTGCGGCTGGACGTTAAAGAATTTGTGAAGTGTAAAGTTAAACTAAATACGCAAGTAGGGATAAAGATAACATTATTTACAAGCTGATCCCTTGCAGAGCATCTACGCACCGTTATATCCACGTGACTCAGTTTTGGCCCATACTTCAGCTCGCCAAAAATACATCGTTTTTCAATTATCGTCAGGAAAGAAGCTGTGCCAAGCTGGCAATGCAGCGCTCAAAGAAAATTCTCCAAGACAAAAAAGCCGCCAACTGATGTACGTATAACGGAAAAGTACACAATATACAATGTTCATAAAATTAAGTTATATGATGTTCACATCAATTTGTGAATTAATTTGATTTATCTTTTGCAGACTTAATCTATTTTGATGTTCATCTGCAAGTTCTATGGCTCGTCTAAGCACATCGGCTTCATTTGTAATTGATCTCTTTTGTATAATTTCATCCAAAGTTTCATTCACATGTTGTTCTCTCCCCCAAATACCGAAAGAAATATTGTGAACTCTACGTCGTCAACTCATTTTTTTTTTTTTTTTTTGAAAAAGCTGTTTCACACAAGAGCGAATATAGAAATTACATCAAACAGAAGGAAGTCAAGGGTTTTGTCCAAACCGATCGCTGCCATCGGCAAAAGAGATATCAAACTCGTTTTTATGCCAAGCACCTTAGCTTTTTATATGTATACTAGAAACTTTGTGCCCGTCTAAGACGGACTTTTAGCTTGCAAACCATATCTCAGAACTGATTGTAACAGATTGTGTGTTTTGTGTTACACTCGCGAAAGATGTAATACAAAATCTCATGCATAATTTTTGGCATAATTTACAACAATACTTCTCATTGTTGAAACGCAATTCAATCCGTTTTCATTGTTTAAACAAATATTTTATTGCTTGTTTCTCTTTAATTGTTGAAAGCTGAGGTACAATGAGGTCTTATACAATCATCCGAATCGCTCGTTCAATAATGACGCAAACAAAAGGGGCGTGGTTATTTTAAGCTCCGTGCAGCGTTACAGAAATCTCTGGACAATTCTATTATGGATAGATTGGCATTAATAAAAAGTACTTAATGTGAAATTTATTTTTTCTGGTTCTATTTCGTGGAAAAAGGTCAATAACTTTTCCCTTGATGTTTGTGTGACTATCAAATCAAATGAAGATTCACATGGACGGACAGACGGAATTCCCTTTGATGTATTTCGTCCATAATTTGATACATATACGTAAGTTTGGTGTTAAGACCTGGTATTGAATTTTATTCCTCTGTTTTTCGGTTTGGTTTTTGAATTATCATGTTCATTTATTCATTGACAGACAGACAGAATTTCATTTTTTTTCTGGAGGTGGGAGATTCCGGGAATTGTAATACGTGGAGATGCCTAAAAATGTCGAGGTCGATCATTTGGCAGTTACAATATTTTCTCTTTGTATACTTCAAATTCGGAAAAAGAAAGAAAAATTATTAATTTATGGTACTACTAGTTGATGTACCTGGCGTTGTTCGGGGTAAAAATATTTTCAAGCCTAAGTACTCGTAACACTTCAACCTTAAATAAACAGTTTTTAGCTGCAGCGTCTTTGGTTGGCTTCGATCGTTCTCTCCCGTGTCTCTGGTCCTTCAGCTAGCAGCTAAACCGCTCTCTTCGTTTTTCTCCGTACTTTGAACCACTTAGCACGAGTCTAGAAACCCTTGGAATTCAATTTTCCCCTTCTCATCATTGCTACGGCGACAATAAAAGTTCCTTCATATCATGCTTTTTATTGCCGTGCCCCGAAGTACGATTCTCTTCTGTTTGGTGGTCGTGTGCCTGACCGGAAAAACATAACATAGCGTTCTTTTCTATTCTCCTTAGGTCCTCTCCCTTTCGTAGGAATGGAACTCAGTACCTTTGAAAGACTTTACACACTCATTTGGATCATTTAAAAATTTCTGAAAACTAAATGAAGCATAGAATAGAACGAGTAATTAACTAAAGTCATTGGATTGCTGTGCAAACACATTAAAAAATGTGCATGCTACTAAATAAAAGCGGAAGTAATACCTTGGAGTTAATGTCTAAAGAAAGCAATATTTTTATCATAATTTAAACAGTGTCAAAAGCACTCGAACGAAGAATTTGATAACAAAAAATAAACTGGTTAGAATTTAATTACAAAAATAGAAAGCTTTGTTACAAATTGTGTCTAAATTAGTTTTGAGAAATTTTAAAAAAATAAAGGAAACATTTTAAATCACTTTCGTACGATAATTATTTCAGATGTCCTTGGCGAAAAACTTAGGAAAAACGCCAAAAATTGGCTTAGTTTTTGTAAATTAATTGAATATCTTAAGTAATTAGTTTTGGAAGTTGAAAATAGCACAGTTGACCTAGAAATGGACGTAAGAATGTGGAATTTTCATGTCGCTACTCTTCACCGTTTAGAAGGAGTCTTGTAACAGACAGACAGACAAACAAAAAGACAGATATATACATTTTCTGATTTATATTATAGATATTTATTGATAGGTGGGCCATGGTGCTCTTTAATGTGAATGCATTTGCTGATTATCTTTAAGAAGTTGCATTCTTTCAGACTTTCTACAATTTATTCTGAGCGGATAATACAATATATCAACTAGTTCTAGATGTAGCACTAGAACCTAAGTATTTGATATTTTTTTAAGAAGTTACGTACCTTGAAGCTGCCTGGGTTTTCTTCTAAGACAGAGCTTGTTCTTCGCGACGTAAACAGGGTCGTACAGAATTATTAGGGTTGCAAATATCTTGAAATACCTTCTTTCAGACTTTTCCACATTTATAAGTAAAAACTTGCGAAAACATCATTTTGAATAGAAAAAAAATAATTTAAAATTATTTACAATAATTTTTAAATTAATTATTATTTATTTATTTTTAATTATTTCTTTATTTCCCTTTATTAATTATTTTCAAATATCATATTGCCAACTACCGCAGTACTTTTCTTAGATAAAAGCCTTATTGAAAAAAATCGAGCATTGTAATGTATGTTCTCGGATTCCGAACCCTCCGCGCTGAGCCGGATTTGATATCACCAAAATAGGAGTGAAGTGAAAAATGGAAGGGGAGATGTTTACATTTTACTTAGTGTGTTCTAACAAAGAACTCCGAAAATACGCTCATCTTACTGATTGCCTGTCACCCCTTTCCGGAGTAAAATCATTCAAAAGTGCTAGTCTTGGCATTTTTGGAACGATCAGTAAATGCTCATGCTCAACGGAAGGAGAATAGAACATAGGGAAAACACAGTACTCGGAGAAGCTTTATCGCTCTCGGATAGGGAAAATTCCAAAGTAACCAATTGTTTCCCCCTATTTCTACCTGAACTAACCTTGGTTATTTCCTACGTTTCGCCTGAAGCGTCGTAAGAAAATTGCATTAGATTGTTGATGGATTTAGACATTACATGCAAAACAAAATAAATAAATGATTAAATTTAAACATTGGGAAAAGTTGGTGGTGATGCAGAGCGCGTCTTACTGAGTGAGTGACATGGTTACAAAAAGAGCTTAAACAGTTGCAAAAAGGGGAGTCCCCGAAAAATCTCGTGACTCTGGAAGTTAAAGTAATATTGGGGTTTTCTAAGATTGGAGTAGAAGTAATTCGTTCATGATTAAAAATTAAGTAGCGTTAAAAAAGATTTAATTTAAAGAAGATAAATCATTCGTAAATCATTACATATATGTTCTTCGATTTTTTGCTCTGCGAAAGCGGTAAAACTTTTTGAATATCTGGAACGTTTATCGTTTATTAATAACGACTAATCCTCCTTATAATTTTTTTTTATCTGAATTGTATTTTAGACAATTATTGACATTTTTTTCGATGAGTGACTTCTAATAAAAGAAAACGAATATGTAGCGCATCAGATGTGTTTTCATCGGGACAACATGAAAGCGAAAGTGAAACCAAAAAATACTGAACGAGAAAAAGCAAAGAAAACTAAACCAAAAGAAAGAAGGCGAGTCGTGGTTAGGAGCTGCAACAATCTCAGATCAGTAGGAGAAGACGCTGCATCCTCATATTGCCACTCCCCTCCTCCGTTGTAAACGTCCTTCGATGTATTACATAGCTATGCGCAGCGAGCGAATTTTGATGCTTTCTGGTGATATTCAGATCTGTCGTATCCAGTGGGCCCAGGGACGCCTAAAAATTTACTATACCAATTGTATATTAATTTTAGACCAAAAGGTTTATTTAATTATAATCTGAAAGATGCTAAAATTAAATAAACTTCAAACACATCTGACGCGCTTGTAACTAGACATCCATCAAATTTGTAATGTTACATAAACATGTATACCAGTTCGAAAAAATTTCATATAGAGACAATCAGTGAGGAAATCTTAAGCTATGCGCGTACTAGAAGTTACCTATATAATCAGTGATAAAGTAGAATAAAAAGTGTGCTGTGAATATTTAATTTTTTTAAAATAAATAATACTGTTTAGTATATTGTGAGTGCATATGATTATACACAATAACATATACCCCCTAAATATTAAATACAAAATTGTTGATTATTTATTTTATTAAAAGCAGGAAATTTTAAAACAGGCGTCAAATTAATCTAGCCCAGGGCGTTCAAATTTGTTAAGTTGACACTGATGATATTCGGTGTGATGCTCCATTCGATGCCTCTCGTACTTGATGATTTATTTTCTGTCTTCTTTCTTCGTTTTTATTATTTATTTTTTTTTCCTATTTTCGTTGATCATTGAAAAAGTAAGCAAATAATATTCAGAACGAAAGTTCATCTTTTAAAGGGGGTGCGCGAGCCGCCACTGATACCAACAGTGACGTTTAGTGTCACAGCTACAACAAGCTCATAGGGAGAGTCTCCGAATTTGGACCACGTGGGAGTTTTTTAATGTACACTAACAGAGAAGTAATTTTAATAATATAATAGAGTTTTTTTGCAGTTTATTTATCTTTAAAACAATGTAATTAACTTTTTATGAAGTAATTTGAAAGTAGCAAAAAATAGTTTAGAAAATTGGGCCATAGGTTCAATCAAGGAAACTGGTTGCCCAGATTGGATCACTGGTTCCCATACTGGACTACTATTTCTTTAAACACAATTAAAGCAAAGCCTTTTTGGATTCTCACATCCTCCATGCATGATTGTATCACTTCCTCTTCCCCCTTTGTTTCCTCACAAATGATACAAAACTACATAACCATAGTTTTTGTTCTTTCTGATCAAACATTTGAGGGCATTTTATTATTTTATTTTATTTATTCTTATTTATTTTGCTTTGGCTAGTTCCACTTCCAATTTATGAGGACCACTGGTGGTGATAATTGCTTTCTAAGTTATTCTTGTAGTTCACGAAAATAATCTTATTGATTTAACAGTCCAATTTAAGCAGCTGTTCGTGGTCCAATCTAGGCAGTTTTAGACAACAACAACACAAAAATCCCCTCTCCTTATCTCTAAACTATTTTAATAAAATTATTATTGCAAATAATGGTCAAACATATGCCCATTCTGAGGATGGAATAGTATATTTTCCTAATTACTTTTAAACAGCTTAAGGCTTTTTGTCTTTTGTTAAACTTACTAATGGATGATATCTAAATCTAAACACTTGTTCTCGAACTATAAACACGTACGCTTTCTTTTAAAAATGATTACATATACCCCATTTACGTAGTTGCAATATAATTTTCCAGCCAAATATTTAATAGACTTGAAGTCATGATACCGGTCCAATTTAGGCACCGGTCCAAATTCGGCGACTCTCTCTTATACGGTGGGTATTCTCGAGATTAGAATTTATGCAATAAACAAAACTGCTTTTACTTAACATTTGGATTCTTCTTACCAGACCCTAATTTTTGAGAAAAAAAAAGTTCAAATTGAAAACTTACTTTTAATTTAGCTATAGGGGAAAATAGGGGTACTTGACCCTACGCGATTTTCTCAGATAGTGAGATAATTGTTAATTTGTGTGTGACATTTTTGTTTGACCTTTGGTCGCATGGTCTATTGGAGGGGATTTTCATTCCAATCTGAAAAGCCATCGTAATGGTGAGTAGGTAAATATGTTTTGGGGATCCAAAAGTAAATTTTCACTTTTTCGTTCCTCAGTTTTTTACTGAGTTTTAAGCATACTTCTAGCTATAATTTGATATACAATGTTATGCAGTATCTTAATTCTAAGTGGCTTAATTTTTAGATTATTTAGAAAAAGTCAAGTTAGGGATAGTTGACCCTAAAAAGTTAGGGATACTTAACCCTATCAAATTCTATTGCAGCTGCGATGTCGTAACCGACTGAAGCACATTTTGTGGTTGGTGTGGCAACTTTGCTACAGCAATCCCTAGAAAGGGAAAAATAGAACTTTCATCCCCACGCCCGAAGGGATTCACCCTCAGATACCATCTGACCCTGCCCCCAGGCGGGTGTGGATTTAATCGAGCTCTAAGCTATGCGATGTTTATATTTTATATGTTTTGTCGTAATGCTGTTTATATGTGTGTGTGTTGTGAATAAATCAAAAAAGGACAAACTGGATTATCATTGATCTGAATATCAAATCACACACATGGGAAGCCACTACAGTTGGGATCAGTTTTCTGATGCGTTGAGTTTGTTGGCAAAATGGCAACTCAAATATAGATAATAATTACTTAAAATTTCATTTACTGAATAAAATTTCTTTTTAATATGATAATTTCAAATAATGCAAATAATTATTCTGTTATGAAGATTTTCAAAAAGAATTGAAATTTAATCAATCTATTTTTTTCTCGCCTGAAAGAAAGTTTTATTTATTTATTTATTATTTGAATAAAAAGCGATTTCGATGCTGCTGAGGTCTGAACTGTCTGTTGGGGCTCAAGTCAGTTCTAATTTTTTTAAATATTTCTTCAGAGAACATTTTTTAGTTAGATCTTCACCTTAATTAAAAATGGATGTAAAAGTGGAAATTATATGCATTTTTTTCAAGTATTCACGTAACATATATAGGAGAACGGCGGGTAGTACGGGCCATCGGGTAGTATGGGCCATCGGGTAATATGAGCCATCGGGTAGCATGGTCCATCGGGTAGTATGGGCCATCTGGCAGTATGGGATCCCTCGTGTTTCTAGGGCTTGTTGGTAGATAGCAGGCCATTATTATGCCTACAGTACAGCCATAGCATCAGTCTGCCATTTGCAGATAGCTGGTGGACATAATTGCATTTTGTCGTTCCTCAGTAAATTTTCTTTGTTTGAGAGCCTATAGGTGATTATTTCGTATAATTTTTGACGTCTTCTTGTACTTCTACAGGTATGAATTAAAATTATGAAACTAGTGTTATTATTTAGCTTACTTTATTTAGATTATGCCGTGAAAGTTTCATCTGGCTTACTTTAACCGAATTTAGATGTCACTATGCTTCTCTTTTCACTGTCGGTCGGGTAGTATGGGCCATGTGAGTAAGGCATAATTTTTTTCCTTTACGAAAAAATGCCCAAGTTTAAGAAGAAGTCTGAAGGCGAGGGTCGAGGAGAGTGGTCTGCGGATGCCATGAAGCTTGTAAATGCAAGGGGGAGGGGCGCGGTGGCCTAGAGGTAAGGTCTCCGCTTCGAGGCCGGATGGGTCCAGATTCGAAACCCGATTCGACTGAAACTCGGATATGCTTGTGGGCCTGTTGTGCGTTAAATCATTTGCAGTGGTCAAACATCTTCCCGCTGGTGTGGTGCGGAATTTTGAAGAGGAGGTGCCAGCTCAGGTGTCGTCCTCATCATCTGACAAAAAATGACGAGGTCTGTCCCAAAATATCCGTCGTGTTGCTTCAAAACGGGAAGTTAATATAACTAAATTAAACTAATTGCAATTAAAAGTGTTTTGGAAAATAAAATGTCTGAAAGGGCTGTATCCGACCGTTAAGGTGTGCCTATAAGTACACTTCATAGAAGAAACATTAATTAAATAGTTAATAACTAACTAAGATTAAATAACTAATAAGATAACGATGGAAATGTAAGAAAATTTATTTCTATTATTATAATTTGGCTACGGAATCAAAATATATCCATTTGCACCCAAAACATTATTTGTTTTTATTTTATACCTTGTGTTCTCTAGCGTGGCCCATACCACCCGACATTTTCAAATTTCTGCAAAGTATCGACTTCAAAAATAAGTTGCCATATGTAATTTGAATGTCTTAGATAAATTTGTTTAATATAATTAACATGAAGAAAAGTGTTCAAACAAAGGTTTTGATCAGTTATAGCTCATTCCAACAAATAATATAAATTTTATACTAAATTTTCCTTAAGGGGCCCATATTACCAGCCGTTCCCCTATGCATTTATGTACTTTATTTTTAGTTTTTTGCGAAATAGGAGG
>BGPR01000808.1:235501-274270 GCA_013235015.1 Araneus ventricosus | reverse complement strand
TCCTTCATTTTTCAGATACCTTAAAGACCAATTCGAATACTTCTTTTCAGTTGGGAACAACATTAGCTTTATTTCTGATTCGTAATTGTTATTTTTCCTTAATTTTTCGGTAAAAACTCTCCTTTCAGAAAATTAAAAAAACATGTTCGGATTTCTGGGGTTCGGATTCCCGGGTTCTACTGTATTAGTAAAATCACTTCATCAGAATATAGTTCTTTGCTCATATAATTAAAGATTATCTTGAAATAAGATACATCCACGTCTTTTAAAGATGGCATTTTATTTTTTAAAAAGTATATATTTCTTGAATTTCAGAATCTCTGAGTATTACAAAATTAATTTCTTAATCAATATTAATTAATAATATCTTGAGTTATATTTTTAGGGATTATGCTACAGAAATTAAATATTTTATTAAATACTAGAGTAAGGCAGGGCAGGGTATGGGCAAACCATTTGTATATTTTAAATAGGGATAATGGGAATTTCCAATCTACGTAAGGGCAACACTAGATATGTCTTCCCTCTAAAGAAACGGTTAGATCGTCCGAAGAGAGGGGCAACACTAGATATGTCTTCCCTCTAAAAAAAAGGTTAGATCGTCCGAAGAGAGAACTTACAAAAAGAAGGAAATTTTGCTGCTTACAGGTTGAGACACTGTCCGATTCAAACTATTCTGGTGAGTGTAAGTTTAGAATTAAAATAAAAAATAAGTGAGTAGTAACAAGTACTGGAACACTTTAAACATTACACTAAGTAGATTTATTTTCTATTTAATTTCAGTGTTGTTGTTGTTTTTGTTTAGTATTAGCTGCAGTTGGGTACTAGGACATGGGGAAGTGGGCATTGAAACACCCTACTGATAAGCTCAATAAAGTGAGTCAAAAAGAGTGGATATTTTTGCTAAAAGGTTTGTAAAAATTTCATACCCGAAACTTCACCAGAGATGCCCAAACTGTTAATTTTCCAGAGACATGTAAGTCACATTTTACCTGAGCTCAGTGACGAATACAGGATTTGGGGCGGGGGGGGGGGGGGGGGGGGTCATATACATTTTGTATCGCCGTGACGAATGTCAAACCTCATGGCTTATGCAAACCAAAACACTTTACCTTCACAGATTATACTCACATGACAATAAGAATCACAAAGAACAATACAGTACTTTCAATAATTTAATACAAAATACACTGAAATAACTAGCCAAAAAATGTCTTCTACCTCATCAATGCTACAAGTATAAGTGGAATGACTAGAAAAGTAGGAAAACGTTCAAACCTTCGAAACCAGAAAGCTATATTGTCACGTTTTTTATTATTTTTTTAAAAAGGGAAATTAAGGACAACTGCAGTGATTTTAAATAAAATCAAGAATTCTGTCTTAGCTCGGGGGAGGCGGCTGTATCCCGATAGACCCCCCCCGGATTCGCCACTGCCTGAGCTTATGAATAAAGCACTTCAGTTCACTCTTCAGACATCCCATACCCAACAGCAACTTAGAGTTGGTGTGTTTAGAGGAAAACACAAGGGTAAAAAAATATCCAAAGGTAACTTTGTCGAATTGGTAGATAAAGTCTTTGACAAAGTATCAACTATATTATCAGTATTTTTAAATCAACACAAAATTTATGATAATGAAATAAAACAAAGCAAAAAATTAAGTCCATCAGTTAAACTATATCATGCCAGATGTTCTCATATGCCAATGTAAACACCTATATGCCAGCACATATAATAATTGAAAAAAATTACGTTATTAAATAACTTCCACTATCCAATTCAATTGAGCAATAGATGCTCCTAGTTTACTGATGAGAAAGAGAACAGTACTTGCAACTGCAATAAAATTATTATTTTTTTCAAATTTTAACCATAAAACCAGCTCTAAACTATTGTTAAATAACATAGGAAAGATCAAAATTTCTCTTCACTTTCTCGAGATGGGAAAATGGGTGCATGTGACTACATACACACAAATTAATTTTTCACTTAAACAAGCGATTAATTTCAAAAATATATCACTTACTAATTTACCAAGAGTGGCGTTAGAGTTTGTCCGACGGGGGGGCACGACCTTGTGTACGAGGGGACGAATGTAATGAAATTGGTCTCAAATTTTCTTTATTTATCAGCTAGTTGAATACCCCGCACAAAAATTTTTCCCGACGGGGGGGGGGGCACAGCATCCCCGACAGGGGGGCCCTGGCACCCCCGGTCCCTCCACTGGCGCCACCCCTGTAATTTGCAATTCATGTCGACTGAAGATTTCGATGGATAACAAATAATGCAAATGAATGAAAATCATAGCTAGCGAAAACGTTCCAACTCAGAATAAATTTTGGTGTTGTGAAATCGATATCCTCTTACCTTAATTTTGGAAAGTTATAATGTTCTTATCTGTAGGTATTGAAAAGAATATTTATAAAATATACGTAAGATACCTTTGGATTAAAAAAAAAAAAACTAATATTTTACTAAGAAGATGCATCTTAAATGTATTCACTCAGGAAATCTGTAAGCAGTTTAAATTAGTTGTAATATTTTTCGTTTTTAAAAATAGTTACGAGTTTGAGAAGCTAAATTAGATTTCTGAGGTAAGGTGCGAACCATCAGCTGAAATTTGCTTTTGATTTGAAGGAAATCAACTGCTGAAATAAAAAACGTCAAATTAATTTTGTGACCTTTCCATTTACTGAATACACTATATTATGATAAAAAGAATCCGGACATTTTCGAATTTAAAAACTTCTTCGAATTTTTCCAGAATGGCTGGACGAACTGCCCTCGAACTTCGACCATGTAAAGAATAGGCTTGAACTCACATTTTACTGTGAAGACTCGGTCACGAGGGCGTTTAGGGGGCCTACCAGAAATTGATGAAGTAGAAAATGATTTGTTTTATCCCGTTTCACAGAAAGCTGATAAAGATTTGTAACTTTCATCAATGGTTTTGTTTGTTGTGAGCTATACTTACATGCATTTGCGCAAAAATAGCATGTATATTCGGAGATATATAAAATATTTTCGAAAAATCCCAAATTTTCCGCAAGTTTTTTGCTTATAACATACAACCCAGTTATACGAAACTTACAGAATAGGTGACAATATAGTAGAGAAGCAATATATTAAAATTACAAGTAAATAATTTGAATATTCTAGGAAATATGAGTATTTGTAGTAAATAATTTTTAACAGCTCATGTACGAAACATAGCATTATTTTTCTTCCATAATTTCAAAGCCAGATATATAGGGCAGCTTATAAAAAATTCCGGTTGAATACCGTTAAGATTCAGAAAGATATCGGCATTGCAGCGATCTGAATTTTAGTTCACGTAAATGATGAGGGTTTTTCCACAAATTGATGATTTTCAAACTCGAATCTTCGAATAGTTATATTAAATTGTATAAAGGTTTAATATGTTGAATAGCCATGTATACTCATAAATTAAGTGCATAATTTAAATTGCTGTTCGACAATTACTATTTATTTTAGCACCTTATCACGTCGACGTTTTGTCCCCCCTCCTCCTGCGACTGTCGCATCTGTACCCCCCTCGCGTATCTCATGCCCTAAAGTTTTTCTGCGGATCCGAAAAGCGACTGGCTTCGAAATTATTCGGTATTTTATTAACGCCTCCCCCTTCCTTCCAGTGATATTATTAAAACACCTGTCAAAAGTGTGCAAAGATAATCGAAATTCATATGTAGTTCTGAAAAAAAAGTTCTTTAAAAAATCCTCGAGGCGTCAACACATCAAATAAACAAAGAATCGCACTTCAACGAGAAGCAAGTTCAAAGCCGCGAATGCCATGAAAACTTCTGACCAATAGGAAACTCAACAGGCGTTTCTCCTAGACGGCGCTCCCCAAAAACTTGCCCCGAACGAGCAGAAATGCGAAGCAAGTGGTAAGAAGGAGACACAGCCGGCGTCCGAAATCAGAACCGGATTTTTTTTTTGCGGTCTTTCTCTGCATTATTCACGCTACAGTCTGGTTTGGATTCACCAGTGTTTGGGAATTGTGTGAGTTATAATCTCTTGTTTTGCGAGTGATGGTGATAACGCGAAATACAAGAACGCATTCCTAACGTTGATAGTACGTAGGCCATAACAGCCTAAAGGCAGAGCAACTAGTAGCTGCTAGGAGTCCGTCCGACGTTAGGCCTACCTGACCAGTTTTCTCCTTACCTGGACGGTTTGGGACTATCGGCCGGTGCCGCCGTTTCATAGGATTTACACTTGGGAAATGTCTCTGTTTTCACAGGTAAGATGGCTTTCAATTGTCAAGCGGCTGTGTGTGAAATGCATATATTTTTGTATGTCATAAGAGATCTAGAATGATATTGGTCAAAAAATTTGAAATTGTTTTTTTCACCGAAAGTATTTTGAAGCATTTCAACCACTACAGATTGTTTTTTATGCTACATATAAACAAGACGAAGAGATATTCCAAGGCTTTCAAATTTTCAACTAAGATTATTTTATGAAAGATACATTTTTTTGTTTTTGTTGAAAAAACATAACAAAACAAAGAATAGGAAATAACGTAACAGGTGTCTATTTAAACTGAAGATATCTGTTTTGCATTTTTAGCATCTATAACTGGAAACGATTCTCTTATAATTATAATTATGCAAATAAGTTTAATGCATGTTTCTCCCTCAATTATTTGCTTATTAGAAATTAACAATACAACTTACAACAGGAGTCCCACTGCCATTTATCCTTTAAAATTTTAGTAAAGCCTTTAAAATTCTATTTGAAAGTTGATTAAATTGATATGGAAATTTTTGTGGAAGTTTCGAGTCGAATTATTCCTATGAAGGGAAACGAGTTTTTGTTTTGAGATGTTGCTGTAAAGCAGCGAACACAGCACCACAACCTGACAAACTTCTTTCTGAACAACTGATATCTTATTGTTTTGATTGCCAAAGAACAATAAAAATAAAAAGCAGGCTTTGGTTTATGTTCTGCTATTTTAATTACTAAGAATTCAATTGAATTATTTCCGCAATTGAAGACCCGATGTTATTTAGAGATGCATTAAAAAATATAGAACCCTTTAATATTTTGATACTATTTGAACAATGCTATATTTTTATTAAGATGTATTCAAGCTGCAATACTAACGATTCTTTTTTCCGGTTAGAATAGAATATAAAACAAATCCTTCAAATATCATTTTTAAACTAAGGAAGATTTTTAAGTAAACACAAAAATAAAATTTTATTTTAAACCAAGCGATAGATGATTTACCAATAGATCTCGGAAGCCTAATCTGGAAAAAAAAGTTTCATTATTAACTCTCCGTGAAAACGTGTTTCAGCTGAATTCAGTGACCACTTAGGAAATAAGCTTGAAAACGAATCAATCGTATTCTACCTCCTAATGACATGCGTTCCCAAGATAAACATGTCACTGAGGCGCATCTTAAAGAACGCCAACTGGTGAGAAGCAACAGGTTACTTTCCTTTTACAAAATGCGAGATCCCTCAAGAATTGTTATCGATGTTGCTCCTTTTTTAACAACTCTTTCCCCCTATTTTTAAGAAAGTTTTTCCTTGGGAATCAATTAAAAATGTATAATTTAACTACACACTGTAGTTTTTAATTCACATTTCTGCCAAAACATTGCCAGGCCTCATTATAAACAACTCATTCTGTATACCTTTGAAAAAGAGTAATTTTATGATTGAAGTTTAATTAGAAGCTAAATCTTGTTGTGGTAATATTTTAAAAATATAAATATATAGTCCTTAGTCATTTATATTATTTTGCTTCTGCAGCTCTTTTATAATTTTTGATTAACTTTAAATAGCTTTAATTATTTGAAAATTGATTGATTTTTTTTCCTTCAACACAGAAGCTTTATTGGAACGGTATTCTAATTAAAAAACATTGAAAAATCCTATTAAAATGCTAACATGTGCTTGGTTTGCTTCGACTTTAAAGTAAATTAAAACGAAAAACAGGAAATTGTTTAAGCTAAAACGAAAATAATAACCCTGAAAGGATATGGTTTAATATTTTCAAATATTTTTCACGAATTTTAATTAAATATAATTAAAAACCTACATATAAAACATAATTCACATTAGGATATTCATAAACATATAAGTCGATATTAGTTACGATTAGTTGCTAGTAACTGATTCCATTGACTGTTCAGAATATGACGTATTTTTAAAAGCAACATCTATCTGGACAATTTAATTTATGTTTGTAGATAAATCCCCAAGTTTCAGTTTCATTAGTTACTTGGTGCCCAAGGTTTAATACTAAAATATATTATGTTTTCTGTAAGAGAACGAAAAAAAAAAAAATCAAAATGAAATCTTTAATTTTCTTAAAAGTTACTAAAAGTTACACATCGTCTTGGTAAACTCCCTAAAAAAACCCTGTTTCATTTGTACTATTTGTTTATATACATGGGCGGCTTGTGTTTTGCACTGATGAACTACATCACTCTCGACATTTTTCAGTGTGTAAATATAATCATTAATAATTTCTTTAACTTTGCTCGTCACATTTAAAGCCATCAACAATCTAATGCAATTTTCCATTGAGATCTTTCAGTCTTCAGGGGAAACGCAAGGGAAAATGATATGCTTTTCTTTGCAGAGGGAGAAAATGTCTCAAAGAACTGCATTTTAGAACAGTCCCGATTTTCTTCTAGACCTTTTTTACCGGTTTGAAGGGGAGAAATGTGCTCTTCCAGCAGTGCTACGAAGGGGGTTTAAAACGTTTTTTCACGGAGACAACATTTTTAGCGACCCCAAAATTTGAAAATAAAGAAGGAAAGTAAGAATAATTAAATATATATAAAATTTAATTTAAAATATTATACTATAAGATTTTTCTTGTAAACAAATACGAAAATAATTTCCCTATAAATGTGTATTTGTTTTAACCTGACACTTCCTAATTTTTTTTATTGTTCAATTGCATTTGTGTAAATATTTTGAAACAAAAGTAGGGATTGCAAGAAAAATAATTGAAAACATTTATTTGAAGTAAAAATTTTAATCTTAAACTAAGTAATTGCTTAATTACGATTTCTTTATTAAAAACTTACCTACATTAAGTTTAAAATCTAATTATTATCTTTTATTGATTGATTATTATATTATTGAAAATTTATTAAGAAAGACAAAATTAAATCATGCAGAAATGCAGCGAGCTACCCCCACGGTTCAACTGCACGAACCGCCACAGTTTCTGTTTTTGACATATGATAAGAGCCTGATTTAATAAGTGACGACTTTTTCGATTCATCATTAAATTGTTATTGCAACTTATAATCTTTGGTTCTTCTTCTGAATATTCTTATTTCGCCAGTGTCTGTTACAATCAGTGGCGAATCCAGTATTCGGGTCTGGGGGGCGGCGGACTGAGGTCATGAAAATTTTGAATCGTCGTGACGAATGTCAAACCTCATGGCTTATGTAAACCAAAACACTTTAACTTTACAGACTTTCCCCACCTGACAATAAGAATCATATAGAACACTATAATGCTTTCGATAATTTAATAAAAAATATAATGAAATAACTAACCAAAAAATGTTTTCGACCGCGTCAACGCTACAAGTGCAAGTGGAATGACTAGAAAAGTAGGAAAATTTTCGAGCCTGTCAAGCCAGAAAGAAATGTTGTCCTGTTTTTATTATTTTTTTAAAGGGAAATTAAGAACAAACAGTTGTAGTGATTTTAAATAAAATCAAGAATTCTGGTTTAGCTCTGGGGGGGGGGGGGCGGCAGCCCCATGGCCTCCCCCTGGATTCGTCACTGGTTACAATTCAAAATTAAAAAGAGTGTACCTTCGTGTAGTTTTGGTTTTTTAAAATTAAAAAGCTAAATGCATTTTGATGCAGTTCTTTTGACAGTCTTTTTTTTAGAGAATGGATTAATAAGTTTTTTAATGGAAATATTCTTTGCTTTTTACAATACAGTCTATTCCACGACCCTAAAAATTAATTATTATTATTTATTAGATTTGCTTTTTGCTTAAGAAGAATTTCTTAAGTAGTTTTTTTGTTAAGTGTTTGTTTAAGTTGTCTTCAGATGAGGCTTTCCTAGCAGTAGACTTTTGATGTATTTTGAAACCGAGGAAAATATAAATCGACAGCTATTTCTGAAATATAGGGAATAAATAGAATCCAGGAAACTAAACTTTATTGTTAGACGAATGGCAAGCAAAATGGAAACTTATGAAGACCGATGGCAAACAAATGTAGCTTTTTGGAATAGAAAATTTTTATCGCTCTGATTTTGGAAAAATCGACATCATGCTGAATATTTTCGTACTAATTTACTGTATCACATTATTTATGTATTGTCATATTATTATTATTTATTATTTTGCTAAACTAAGCACTGAAATGTCTAAATTCAATTAACATTTTAATCTATAACGAATGTTAGGGAAGTAATACATTAACAATTACAACTGGTACCCAGTTACGATGCATCCGATTCATGAATTATTCTTGGGAATTAATAACAATACCTAGCACTGTTTCTTTTTTATTGCTTTAAATAAAAATCAGCTTCCATAAATGATGTCATTAACAAACTCTTTAGTATGTTTGAAGCCGTGAGTTTTGGCCAGACATTTTCATGAGAACATGTTGTTACTTGTAATACCTGACCTCGCATTTATATTTCTATTTTTAGATTTTTTAAAAAAATTTGACGCGATAACGTAAAATCGCGTTATCTTCAATCTTGTTAATATGAACTAAACTCTCGACTGTCCGGCCTCCTTACTATCCGACCAAGTTAAAAGATAATTTTCCTTAATGGAGTGAGGACTGATTTACTTTAGTAAGGCATTCAACTTTTTCAAAAACTAAAAACTGTCACTTTTAACTTTTTTATCTTAGGACTACCTTTTCACATAAACTGTCACTTTTAACTCTTTCATCTTAGGCCTACCTTTTCACATGAATGCAATCATTTATCAATGAACAGTAAAATAAGTGTAAATAATTTTTGAAGGAATTAAACGTACGTTTTCCGTTTGTTTATTTTAAAAGTGTATGTATTCATACTGTACAGTGTACGTGATTTTATGTTTCCTGAAATGAAGTTAATTATAAAATTCTTCTTTGGATGTTTGCATTATTTTTATTTTTAAACTTCTTTGCAAATTTTGAAAATGTACTGTACATCATATAAAGTCTTGGGCTGTACAAAGGGTCACGAATATTTTGGTATAAAAAGGGTGAAGTAGGAGGTGAGCAGTTATAGAACTGACCTTCCGCTACATTAGTGAACTGTATTTCTCTAACAATGAATGCATTTTTGATTGCTAATTGAATATTCAAGTGGCAATCAGGTTTGATTAATCTCATTGAGCATTAGTGTATTTCTATCCGCAGTGAAGTTTCTAAAATGGTACTGTGTTTCATCAGGTCAATCGACCTTTTCAAATTGGGAAATTCTTTGCTCAAAGACAAAGTATTCCTTTATGGCGGTCTTCCTCTGAGCCCAAGCTCTCGTTTGGGGTTAAAAGTGAAATTTAGAACAATCGAAAGTAAAATTTATTTTGTAATTATTGCACGATTCATTCGAATCAACTTTGAAAGCCCGAGGAAAATTTTTTTCGCCTTAAGTGTGCCTCTTTTATGGTTATTAAAATGATTTACAAAGAACTAATTGATTTGTGGTATGAAATCATGACACTAAGGGAAAACTGATAGAATTATACAGTTACGAAAGTGCATTGAGCATTAAAATCAATAGAACTGTAAAAACAAAAATATGTCGACTAACGATTTCAGCAGGAAAAGTCAGATTTTTCAGTTTCTTTTAAATCGTATTTTAACAGTTTTTAAAATGCAAATATATGATCATTGTATAATGAAAATATAAGAATAAAATGCCCTTTCTTTTCTTAAGGGTATAGTGAACGTTGAAAATGTGAAAAATTGATCAAAATTGTGATTTTTGCGATTTTTTTGCTAATATTTTATTAAAAAAACATGATGAGGAATCGTCTAGAGAAAAAAAAAATTCTTTCTTTCAATATAAATTTTTTATTGGTATTGTGGATTTCTATATAGATATTTGAAACGGAATTTTAGTATTTTCTCAAAATGAATTTTCATTTCATTATCCATATTTTATAATACTCTATTTATGTATATTTTTAGCTTGAAGCTTCTTCCTATTTTGTATATTCATATATTGATAGAATTTTGAATGAATAAATCGTTTAGGAATACAAATTTTTGTATTGAGTGCTTCGTTCAATATTATTGCAATGGTTTTTGCAAAATTTTAAAGAAAAATCGAGTATTTCTAGATTTAAAGCAAAAATTCTAATATCAATGTTGTGGAACATGTAAAATATTGCGTAGAACTAAGATATGTATTTAAAAACAATCTGGAAAAATAGTTTTATATTATAATTTAATGAGCATGGAACAGTATGAAGTTTTAGAAAGTTTTAATACATTTTATTCATTTCTCAACTAAAAGTTGAAAAGTTATCTATAAATTTTGCTTAATTCTTTTTACATCACAGAAATGATGTAATAAAATTGATATGAAAATTTCAGAACAATAGTTCAGAGAGTGAGAAACTTTATTGTGAACTTCGACTATTCACGCAAGCTCTTATGATGATTTATTTTTTAAATTATGCAAAGTTTGCTCTTGTAATTTATTGAAAGGATGCAAAATTCAGTTCTTTCATTGAAAAGTTTTACGGTAATTTCAATTAATTTTGTAACCTTACTTACTTTTAGTTATATTTATATGAAAATCGTTTATTTATCACGGTATGATTTAATTCTATGCTGTTATTCCGAAACTACATAAAAATAAATTTAAATCCAAGTGAAAAATCAAAATAGAAAGTGAAGGTTATCAGTTCAAGTTTCATGCAATATATTATTTCTAATGTATGGATTATTTTATAGATATATTTCAAATTTATTTTCCTTACATATAAAACAATGAAAAACTTATACGTATAGCCTCAAAACTGAATTTTAATTTATTTTGAATCAACTTTTAACTTTTCTTATTATCAGTCATAGATAACAGAATATCTCAAGGCATTTGAAAAACATTTCTCTGATATATCGTTATTCTTTTTATATCCCTAAACTGTATAGTGTGTGCTTTTTTTGATTCATTCAATCATTTTTAGTTATTATTATTCTGAATTCTCGAATTATGATAAGTTAAAAAAAATATTCTTTGGTAGAGTATGAGAGCAATTTGTATTAATTAAATTCTAGATAGTTTAACTAAAGGATTCTGGATGGCTATTCAAAATTACTGAGAAAAGAATTGCTGAAATTATTTTTTTGATTTCAAATTGTTTTGATGAAGTAAAATTATTGCAAGTATTTATTTTAAATCAATTGTTTTAAATTTTAAATTTGCTCTTAAAGGACAAACATTGAAAGCAATGATGTCAGAGAAACTTATTCCCCAGATATAAAACAGAATGCAATTCAATTCCAACTACATGGTACTTTAATTTAGTTTATTCTTATCATTAATTTCTTTCATTATTATATTCAACTAAATGCTAAGAAAATAATATTTTAAAAAAGAAAATCAAATGCGTAATTCGAAAAAAAAAAATTCTAAATATTCTTAAAAAAATAATGACAGTTACAACAAAATTCGGATTCTTACCTTTAAAAAAAAAGTCATTTTTTCAACAATGTCTATCAGAGAAAAAATGCATTTATTTTTTTACGGACGTAGAATAATGGAGAACGCTTTTTAGTATTTCTTTTTTGTGCATGAAAAATTCCGTTTGCATTTGTATAGTCGAAGTATTGATAGTGCTTGTCGAATACTATACATAACTGTCGAAGTTTACTTTTTTGTCATACTTCCGGAGTGTCTAAATTCTTGTTTAATGAATGCAAAAGAATCTTGGTTTTATTTGACTGTTCGTCGTTTTTCATATCTTCCAGTTTTCGCTTTAAGAAACAACTATAAAAATAAAAAAATATTATCATAATTTGTAAAAAGAAACTATTTTCATGTAATAGGCAGCAGTTTATTTCTTACTATATGTTTATTTACCTAATTCATAATAATATGATAAATTATTCAAAATTCTGTAAAAGTTTTTATGCGTTATAGTAAATTACGACTGTTGATGGGGCAAAAATATGTATGGTACTCTGCTAACCCATTTTGACAGCCTTTTAGAAAAATTCTCTATCTAATAGATAAAAAAAGTTATTTGAATTCTTTACATATTTTTTTCCGCATAGACAAATTAGAATAGGATTCATACAGCTATTAACTTTAGTGCTTCTGACAACGACTGAAGTGTAGAAAAATATTTAAATGCCAGTCAGTTTTTGACGTCAAAAACAATCAAAGGATTCGTTAAAGGAAATTGACCATGATATTATTTTGTTCTTTCTGATGAGTGTTAGTTTTCTCAAATGTAAAAATAACTTCTGATTTATCTAAGGAAACGAAGGTAAAAGTTTCCACATAAGGTACAATGTACATTCAAAATGTAAAAAAATGCACCAAAAATGTGATTTTTTTAAAAATTTTAATCTTTTATTAACAAACATATAGCCAGCAATTGTTTGGTTAGAAGAATTTTTTCGATATCTTTATTCGTTCCCTCAGTATAAGCATTTTTTATTGATGTAATGGATTGCTATAGAGACGTTGGGAGTGTATTTTTACTGCTTTCTCAAAATTGAGTTTTATGACGTTAACCGCATTTTAAAATGTGGCGCATCATATATTTAACTACAATTCTGAAACTTTTCCCCTATGCTGTAGAAAACATCTTGATAAAATTTCGCATAAATAAATAATATATATATATATAAAATAGGCAAAGCATAATAGAAAAACAATAAAATAAATTACAAACATTCATATTCAGCAATTCACAATAACTTCATCTCCTGAAGAAACGTTATTGTGCTTTTATTGCGTTTTTCATTTCGCATAAATATATATATATATCTTTTTTAGAATTTATGTTAACCATATAGTATCCAATTCCTAAAGTTTACTTAATTTGAAATAGTATTTCTTCGATTAAAATTAATTTCTTGATTGGTTATTGCATTTGTTTCTGTTTTTGTATATGTTTGTATATATATATATATAGGGAGAAAATAAACAAAAGGGGAAGATAATATAAAATAATATAATATATGATTTTCATGACATTGATATATATATATATATATATAAAAGAGGCAAAACATAATAGAAAAACAATAAAATAAAATCACAAACATTCATATCAAATTCGAAAAAATCATTTCACATTTTATGCTCTTTCATTTTACGATTTATACTCTATCTATATATATATAGAAAAATCAAGCAGTTCTTTATTTCAAACACATGTAATTTCAATGATGTTAAAAATGAAAAATATTGTATATAACTAAAATATCTATTTAAAAAAGGAGAAAGTTTTATGTTATATTGTAATGTATATGGAACAATTTTAAGCTTTACATTATTTTAAAACCTTTATTCATTTCCTACCAAAATGTCAAAAAGTTTCCAATTAATTTTGCTAAAACGAATGTTTGTTGACAGCATAAGATTGGCATAATAAAATTGTTTTGAAAATTTCTGAGCAATAGCTCGGAAATTGAGAAACTTTGTTTTGAACAGTGTTCCCCTATATGGACCTAAAGTAAAAGTAAGGTATCAGTTTCTGTTATTAATTTGCATGCAAATGATAATTAGCATATATGGCAAAATTTTGAACTCATCTATAAGTAGGCAGGATTGTTTGCGATATTTATAAGGATCGGAAAATAAGAGATGAAATTTAAATAACCTCACTTAAAAATCAGTCGAAGCGCTAAAGTTCTTTCTATAGGACGTCGATCCGTGAAAACTCTCCCACTTTTCGAGTGGAGCCAAGTTCTTTCATTTGCTTTTTTATTGATATTTTTCTTTTCAAAAATCCGGGGGGAAGACAACAACATAAATTTCCTTAGGAACTTCCCGAGTTTCTTCCCCTCTTCCATCCCACATGCTCTCCGCTGACCCCTGATGAGGGTCAAAAGTTGAGCAGATGCCCACCCATCTCACTCCTGTAAAATGTACCGATTCTTGCTTTGCTGAGAAATGAAAGGTATTTAGACTCGCGCTTTTATCTTCTGCCTTCAGTCTCTCATAAAGAAATTTTTACCTTCAATGCTTAATTTTATGAATCACGTCTTCTGCCAGAAAACAGTTTTAAATGTAAAATTCATTAATTTTTTCTAGATGATAACTGAAGTTGTTACTAACAGCGTGTCTATTAAAGTTGTTTCCTAATGCCATAAACCAGCGTTAGATTTGATTGATTTTTGTTCGTAAAACTCAAGTACAGAGATGTTTTACCATGAATGAAAGAAAAAAAAAAGAGAGAGGCATATATATATATTATCTTTCTGTATTTCATTGTGCGAATAATATTAGGTTATATTGTTTTTTATATTTAATTTTAAATAAGAGTTTAATAGTTGTATATGATGAAAATGCTATTTGAGTTTTAATGGTATAAAAAGTATATATATATATATTAACAAAAGAAAACATCGAAGCCACGTCATAAAAGAAAAACCAAAACCATTTGTGAAGTTTTTTCTCATATATAAATCTTTTTTAGAATTTATGTTAATCATATAGTGTCCATTTCCTAAAGTTTACTTCATTTGAAATAGTACTTCTTCGATTTAAGTATTTCTTTGATTAAAACTAATTTCTTAATTGGTTATTGCATTTGTTTCTGGTTTTGTATATGTTTGTGTGTGTGTGTATATAGATATATATGTGTGTGTGTGTGTGTAACAAGAATGGTAAATATGGAGAAGGATTTTCGATTGAATCACGTTTTTTTATTGTTCTTCTTTGTAGCTAGGCTGACATTTTCATCTTAGCGACGATTTTGAAGCTATACTGTCGAACCATTCTTAGCTTCTTTTTTTCAACACAAATGCAATTTTAGCCAACCTGCATTGTTTAATAATTTTGTCATTCCTTGAATTACCGTGATATTGAAGTTTTCTTGTGTCAAAAATGCTAAGAAACAAACAGAAAACTCCCCCTTTTTTTGAAAGGACTGAATGATGGTCTGCTCTAATTTTACATAATTAATATCTTTAAAAGAAACGTCAATCAACATTTCTGCCAACGCTATTTAATACAAATTTGAATTTTATGAAAAATGTCTAATAACGCTATGCTATATAATGATTATATATTTAAAAAGGTCGATGTATTGATGCTATAAGTAGATTTAATTTAAATATTAGTTATGTTTCCTACAATCTGAACCACCACTTTGTTGTGTTGTTTGTCATATTAGTGTTAATGGATTCTTGCTATTTTATTGTTATTTACCTTGTTTATTGTATTTTTGTAGCTTTATATTTTATTTTCATTCAAATTTCATTTGAAGCGTTTGAGTCAGAGAATTTAGAGGATAAACAAAACAGCAAGCAAAGAAGACTTAATCGTTAAGAATACTTAATTTCTCTGAAAAATTATTACAAAATGAATTTCTGCATTTCTCGGCAATATCTTGTCGGAAAATGTACTGAAAATAAAAAACTGTGTAATAAGACGGTTATTTTTCGCCACTGTCCAGTTTTCAAAATGATTGCAACCCGTCTGAACTGTTTCTAAGAAAAGATAACACTTATCTCATGTAACTCAAAGTGGTTCTTATCACTGGCTTTCAACTTTTATCGAAGGCTTCACTCTCAGGTGTGAAATTCCATGCAAATGAACTGGTCTCTATTTTCGTCCCACAGATGTCTCTGAAATAGGCTTAGCTTTAATTGATGCATTTTCCGACTTCTTGTATCTTTGACAGGAAAACACTATTAGCCTTTCCTTGTGACGAAAGTTAAATTATCAACTCTCCGACAAATGAAATAAAAATAGTTACATTCAGAGGAAGAGACAGCAATGAAAAGAATAATCATTAAGAAGTTAGAAACTCATTCCAGAATGCAAATCAATTGGCAAACAAAATAAACATCTTGTAAATATGAAGTATTCGAATCTTCTCAGTGAATGGGTAGTTTGGTTTATTTTATTACTGGCGTTAATAAACATTTGGGACGAGAAAAAGTTTTATGTCCATTTAAGGTGAGTAGGAAATGCCCCATCCTCATGTTTTTGAATTTTCCGCAGTCAGATCTGTATAAAATTCTGAAAGGATCACAAAAGAAATTTGAATTGAAAAAAAGCTGAGCCTGAAAATGAGTACAGCCAGCAGAAAACGACAATTTTTAAGCAAAAAATGGCAGTAAAGATTTGTTTTTAGTATTTAACAGTTTTAATAAGTAATACTTAATTAATACACAAATAGTAATAAACAAAGCTATAATAAATATAATTAAAAATATTAATTTTAATAAATGTCTAAGTAACTTTAATAAATAAGCAGCGCACAACACTTCGAATGCAAAAATTTTACAATAAAACTTCCGAGTACACGTGAAAACTTATTTTACTGACAAAAACAATTCAGAAATACATTTTTTTTTATAATTTTTCATTTTGACTTCGAATTAGGCAAAATAAATTTAAGGGACCAGAGAAAAATTCGAATAATCGACGAATTCGAATTAAAAACGTTTTTATTAGCCAAGTTCCGCTGTAATTTGCATGGGCTTTCTATCCAAGAGTTTATTGTTTTTTCAGTTACTTTAGTTACCCTATGATTTTAAACACCTCTGAACATTAGATGCAGAACCTCACCGAGAATGTACAGCTACAATTATTACCATTTGGTTTGGAAAAAATATATTTTGGGGATAAAAATAAAGTAATTATATTGCTGCACCTTATAGAAGTAAAATAAATTATGATTGTCTGAATTAAGTATTAAATCTCTCTGAAAGATACATACTCTGGATTTCTTTATTAGAATCTTAGGATCCTACACTTTGTTTCTGTAAAGTTCTGAGAAGTTAAAAGTTTCATTCCTCTACATAACTGCATTTTGGAAAATTAGACACTATTAGAATACTTGAGATTATTATTGTATAACACATGGATTATTGTTTCATTTTTTAAGAAAAGAATTCAGGAACTCCAGCATTTTCGGAAATTATGATTTGAATAACAACCGAAAAGATTATTTACAAAATGGGAAACGAAAGAAAGATGATCACTTCTTCGAAAAACATTTTTTAAAAAAGACGGCCGAAAAGAAAGTTTTTTTCTTTGACGAGTCAAGTGAAAGTAGCTTCTTCAAACAATAAGGGAATCTAACGCCGTATCTCATCGGATCGAAAGCTATCAAAGGACTCAGTAAACCGAGAAAACAGTTTTCCCACGCGCAAGCAATCTGTTGATCCACTGTTGGGTGCAATTGACCAATTTGTTAGAACAATCCTTTTGATATTCAACAGAACAGTATGACATCCATTTGGCCTTTTGGAGACCGTTTATTTTTTAGAATTGTACTTTATTTCCTTGCTCTCTTGTATCGGAAAAATATACTCTGGAACTTGACTAATTCGAATACATCGGCAATACCATTTTTTTTCGCTGGTTTCTTTCATTCCTGTTAACATTATTTTCAAATGTCGTCCATAATTCCCATTTATTTTGGTTATTTAGAAGTCAAAACAAAAAGTTGTAAAGCATTATTTTTTACTTCTGAACTGGTTTCGTTAGTTAAATACTTACCATTCAAAATGCTGTATACTGTTTCTGTATTAAAATGTGTTATTTATTGAAATTATTTTATTAAAATTATATTTTTTGTTTCACTTATTTTCAGATTATTTATTTAAATTACTTAACTGTTTATTTATTATAAAACTGTTAAATACTAAAAACAAATCTTTATTGGTATTATTAATCTTAAAATTGTTGTTTTCTCTTGCTTCACTCGTATTTAGCCCCAGTATTTCTTAATTAATTTTTGGATCAATTGAATCTTTCATCAGCTTCGAACGAGTCAGGTTCCAGTGTATGTTCTATTTTTAAGTATCGTTCATTTTTCTTAAAATGCTAATAACTTGAACAATGCGGTATGATTTGCAGTGTCCTTTTAGGAGACGATACGCTTTTAGCTTTACAGAACTTTATTTTTTTCTATTAGATGTGTTCATTATATTAAATATAAACCTTGTTCTTATGGTTTCCAAAGAAAAAATGTTTCATCATTAGCCTTAACCTAAATGTTATTTGAATCGAGTTTATCGAAGACTCCTTCTCAATTATTTCATATAAATACTAGCAATGGGCTTATTTCCGAGATTGACTGACAGTTTAGACTAGATAATAGGTCGAAAAAGGAGCATGTCATAATCTAAAATGAATGATATCGTTTAGAAGACTACCTCCATAAAGGATTATGAAGTGTGGGTTATCTCATACAAATTAGTCATTCGTACTGTCTATCCTACATCCACAACATGTTGAATTTTATGAATGGAAAATTGCGTTATAGAGAAAATTCATCAGGTATATGCTTCTCGTTTCTAAAAATCTTACAAATCCTGATTTTGAAAAAAAGAAAATTATGTAAATACAACCAGAACTAAATTCAGATGTTTAAAATATGCTTTCTAAATGTAAAACGATTCGTTTATTTGCTCACGTATTTAAGCTGGCATTCGTTACCCAGATTAATGTCGCATTTGTTAGTTAACACAATGATTTTAATTTTCTTTTAGATGATTTTTTATAATGTAAGTTTATAGCTTCTGTTTCATTGAAAAGAATCTTCCTTGTTTAGCATGGAGGGTGTGTTAGGAAATGTAAAATTCCCTTAACTCTCCTTATTAATTTAGTAGAGTTGTAGCGATTATTGGCATATTTTATATCCATTTAAGAGACTACATAATATGGTATTTAATATTATTATCATGATAGTAAACAAACTTTTTACAATCACTGATAAAAAACACAACGTTAATTCATTTAAACTGCTTTCATTTGAAAAAGACATTTGTACAAACGCTTACAGTGCACATTTTTAAAAGATGGTTAATGTGTTTTTAGCAACCATAGCCACTGGAGTTAACCACATTAATGGCGCATATGCACGCGCATGCACGATGGATTCCTTCGCCAATAACTGAAATGTTTCTGACCTACGCAAAGGGTTTTATTTTATAAAGGAAATCTGGGTTCGGTTCAGTCAGCCTACCTTGTTGATTAGTGGCGAATCTAGGATTCCGGTCGGGGGGGGGGGGGCGGAGGTGATAAAAACTTCGTATCGTCGTGATAAATGTCAAACTTCAAGTCTAAAGTAAACCAAAACTCTTTAACTTTACAGACTTTACTCGCCTGAGAATAAGAATTATAAAAAACAGTACAATACTTTCGATAATTTAATAAAAAATTACAAGGAAAATAGTCAAAATGTCTTCGACCAGCGTCAATGCTACAAGTACAAGTGGAGTGACCTACAAAGTAAAAATTTTCGACAAGCCAGAAAGCAATGTAGAAACGTTTTATTATTTTTTAAAGAGAGAAATTAAGAAAACAGTTTGTAATGATAGATAAATTAAATCGGAATTTTGGCTTGCTCTGATAGGGTACAACTGATAACTCCGATTCGCCACTGTTGTTGATTGAAACATTTTTGTTCTTCTTAAGCTTTTTTAAACTTGAATGCATTTATTCACGTTATTCAGCGATGCTATTAGATCAAGTGTTGCCGAAAGAAGCATCTAATATGATTATATCATGATAGTCATAGCATGCATTCTATACAGAGAGGCAGAGTTCCCGCTCTTTTTCTCTAATATGATTATCATGATAGTCATAGCATGCAGTCTATACGGAGAGGCAGAGTTGCCGCTCTTTCTCTTTCTGGGAAAAATGGAAGGGGAGAACTACATTTTCAACTTTGGGATCTTTAACATCATGCTAAGACTCCAATTAAAAATACTTAATACGATTGCACTTCGCTTAGAAAAACGTCAATGCCAACAAACACAAGTCATCCTAAGTAACGCAGAATTATCAAAATATTTGGGCAAAATTATTCTGTAGAATCAGAATAGTTTTTTAGCTTCTCCAGCTTAGTTTAAACTATCGAAATATTACTTTGGCTTTTTAGGTGTTATTTCAAATTGAGAAATTTTATGCATCTAATTGAATAACAAAATTCATAATTCAAAATTCATATGTAAACGGTAAGATGAAGTCAAATCGGCGATTTTGTTTTTGTTTTATAACCAGCAGTATTATGTTGAAATTATACAGTTTTGACTTAAGAAACTTATTTTCTCTTTAGAATTAGAACAATTATTTTAAATAAAACCTCTGCGCAAATGTGTGTTAACCTATTTCGCAGCATTAAATACGAAAGACTGTCCATGCTATGATTTGATTTGATTTCAATATTTTGATTAATTTTACCGATTTTATTATATTAATTATCCGAAACATGTTTATCACTCGCAATTAATTTACACCATTAATAAAAAGTATACATGTGATAATTGAAGATCTGAGTGGATGAACATTTAATTGGCATTTTAGTAAATATACGAAAATCAGCTTTAAACTTATAGGATTATCTTTTTTCGTTACTACAATCAATCACTGTTTTTCTGGCTCAATTGTGAAGAGAATTCAAAATTTTATTGAAATGTTTATTACTCTTCTGAGATCAGGGAGGATTTTAATGATTTTTTGCACATAACATATTCTTTCTCTCATCGATAAATTTGTTTCTTATTCGTGAATGAACATTCTATGTTTATACCCCATATATTTTCTTCATCGTCATAGCGGCTGATGAAGTACATAAGTATAGTAATAAATAGATAAAATCTTATAACTTCAAAACTATATATATTTTCACCAAAAATTGGAGAAGAAAAATGAAACAAATTGAATGTTGCAACGGTGCAAGTTGACAAAATAATGCAAGTTTCAAACAATTAAAGTAAAATCATTGAAGAGTGTTAATATTTTTCTTTTCTCTTTATAAAGTAATAATTCATAAAAAAAATTACATTCTTTTTCCAAAAAGAAGTTGTTCTACATTTTTAATCTCTTCCGCTGTTAGTTTCGCTTCTTTTTCCTTTTCAACTCAAAAGTCTCCAACCCTTCTAGCACCCCGACTCTGCTTCACCCTTCTTGAAAAGATCCTTGTGCCCTTACCTGTTTACATTGTCTTTTTCCTTGAAGACCCTTATTTTTGCGATTGAGTTTCGAAAGTCACATCAATGACCCGATTGTTTTAGTTGCTTTTCGTTAGAACTTGCTCAGGAAGGAATATGGCTACTTAAATATTTTTCAATCCTTCCAAAATCTCTATAGGAATGTCCTACCTCTTAAAACTTAAGCTTAATCATCTTGAAATATCCTTTAAGAATTAGTTGTTGGTCAAGTAAAAGTATGGCAGAGTTCTTATTATGGCCTGAAAAAGAGGAGGATAAAATGGTCTTGACTTCTTAATTCGAATTTTAGGAGAGTCAGAAGAGCCACTTTATTACTTCCACGAGACGCAGTGTCTCACTTTATTTATTTATTTTGGAGGGGGGGGATGAGATACCAAAAATGTGATGAATTTCCCAACGAATATTTATCGAAATAAAATTTTTGCTGGTGACTGATAAACAAACGTGCTTGTACAGTGAAGTATAATACCATTTTCGATTAAATTGGATTGAGTGTAAGATTTACATTTGTGCCATACAGCAGGGGTTATCAACCTTCTTTTCCTTCGCGTACCGCTTGATTATTCTTTTTGTTTTGGCGCACCCCCTATTATCATATTTATGCCCCCCAACCATCCGTCTATGTAAAGAAGTTTTTATCAATAACTTTATAAGCTTTTAAGAGTGAAATGACTCGAGTTAATAACATTTGAAGAGCTTATTTTTGATTTTACAATAGTGTTAGTTCAATACCAAAGCAAATGAAAGCAGTGTTGTAATTATTTCGTCTTAACTTGTAAGGATAGCTAAAAATTACACATCGTAATAATCAACTATTCAAGTGGTGTAGTTATTAAATAACAAGTATTCACTTGGAGGAACAAAATTCTCTAACGTTTTTAATCCCTTATGTTTTCTTGTTTCCGCCATTAAGAACTTTGATTTCGCGTACCCCCAGGGGTACGCTTACCACAGTTTAGGAGCTTCTGCCATATAGGGACAAATAGCTTAGAAAATAATGAAAGAGCAGACAAACGAAAAACTTAAAACAGTTCTCAGAAAAATTAACAATGTAGAAATGAAACGGATTTCATGAATGAAAATGAATAGAAAAAATTTTGATCGAGATTATTTTTTTATGAATGACAGTAGATTATACAGAGTTTTCTTTAAAAAATTTGGTCTACTCTTTTAATCTACTGAGCTTAAATTGGGACTATTTCTTTACTGCATCGCGAATATCAAGTCTGTCGCAGTGTCTTTTAAACAATAGATCAGCATTAATTAATCCAAACCTTCATCCCTCTTGTTCCTTCGAATCGGGTTGAAAACCTGCTTCAGTGCACTAAGTTATTTTTCACAAGATTCTGAAGATAGAAGTGATTTAAGAATGAGACAAACA
Source organism: Araneus ventricosus (assembly GCA_013235015.1). Lineage (NCBI taxonomy): Eukaryota > Metazoa > Arthropoda > Arachnida > Araneae > Araneidae > Araneus > Araneus ventricosus. Next base: position 251,763 of record BGPR01000808.1, on the reverse strand, counting down.
ATTTTGGAAGCTGACTGTAGAACATTTCCTAATTTAAATGCCGCTACTTTTGAAACATTTACAAAATTCAAGCATTTTTTATTTAATTCTAAAAGCATTTGTAATTTAAGATGAAAACTTTAAATTCTTCTGAGAAATTTCTGAATGAGATTCTAGTGATTCTTTGAACTATTATTTCATTTTACTGGAAGTGGCATTGAATTTTTTGAAACACTGAGGATCTAGATTAAGTTTGCTCGAATTATAGTAGGTATTCGAATTAATGTTTTGATTATGGATTTATTATATATATTTTATCTCAAAGTATTTAATGTAAACAGATAATTAATTTTTACGAGAATATCATTTTCAGAGTTCGAAAATTTTTAGAAATCTTTCCCTTATACAAATAATAGAAAAACAAAACAAAAATTTAAAAAAATTTAAAGAGGAAAAAAAGTATAAATAAGAAACAGAAGAATTAAACAATAACAACACACCTTTTTGCGCGCTCAATGCACCAGCATCTAGTGATTGCATCAACAAAATATTACAACGATTAATAATTGAAACACATAAAATAAAATTTAGAAAGTAAAAGAAAAATAGTCAAAATGGAAGGAATGGATGAGAACTCGAATGACGAACTTTTTCAAAGCCCACTCGTCATACAAGTTCTAAAATGGACAAAATTTTTTGTCAAGGGTAAGATTATAAATCAAAAGTATACCCTTTGTGGCCTGAATTCCATCCAACCGCAATATAAGAAACATTCCCTTTTGAAAAAAACAAAGAAGCAAATAAAATCCTTAATAAAAAATCCAAAAGATCCCTTATACAACACTGTTAAAAATAGATTTTGCGAATTGATACTTAATTTTTACGACTATTAGAACGTTCCGAAATTATTGAGATCTATTTTTTTAAAATAATTTTTATTTGGGTAAGTTTAACCAGTTACTATGCTGTTGACCAGCAAAAACTACAGGCCGCTTAAAAAATGAAAAATAATATGATAATAAAAAAAAATTAAATCGAAAGTGACTGGTTCAAATGTTATGTTTTCAAGTGACATGTACTGTGATTATAAAATTAATTTCCACGATAAAAATTGCTGTCTGATAATTTTAACTATCCAGCACTTCCTTCTTCTCAATTCTTCTGTTTCCGGCACCAAACATTTATTCCGGCACACGTAAATGTATTTGGTAGAAGCATTCTAAAAGGAAAAACATCATTCCGGATTTCATTGGCCGGATAGCCGGGACTTCTAATTTTAATTAAATTTAAATGATAAATTTAGTTTAACTAATTAAAAACTATTCGAATTCGAAATAATTTCGGAAGAAGTTTCTTTTTGTCTTTTTAATTTATTGCTCATATTAATTAAAATTTTAAACTATATTAGGAACAAAGCAGGTGAAAGTAGGCTTCCAAAATAAAAGCTTTCATTAACTATTAAGGACAACAACGATTTTTTTTCTTTCTCTTTCAGATATTATGATCATCGGTTCCGAAAAAATTTCATGAATGCATTTGATAATAACATAGGGAGAATTAATGATAAATTTTTTGCACATTCAAAACTAACTTTTTCAACAAACACAGATAAATGAAAGTACAATGAACTAGAACTCACTTTATTGGAAAAATTATTTATTAGAAAATTACTTTATTAGAAAGAATGTTTCATTTGTATAAGTTTATGATTAATGTAATAGAATGTGTGAAATGCACTTCATTATTTAAATTTGAAGTCACATTTCTTTTCTTCTTATTTTGCTCTGCCTAATTTTAAATTGAACTTCATATTAGAAATGTTTTTGCATTGCAAATAAAGTTAATTAAAAATATCTTTTTGAAAATAATTTTAAGATTTTGTTTGATAACAGCTACATAATTTTATAAAGATGAAACTCACAGCTACATAATTCTATAAAGATGAAACTCACAGCTGCATAATTCCATAAAGATGAAACTCACAGCCGCATAATTCCATAAAGATGAAACTCACTCCAGTTGCAATATCAAACTTCCCGAAAAATCTTATTTAAAAAATGTGCAAAATAAGTGTATCAAATTTCTTGTACAAGTATTAAACATAGGAATAACATATAAGAAAATGACGGTTATAAGTATGTCAAAGTTTTAGTTTAACTGCTGTATAGATTTGGCAGAGTCAAACTCTAAATATTAAAATTCATCGGTGATAAGGCAGTGTACATAACATCTCTTTGTTTAAAGATTTGGCAGAATAAATGAGCATTCTTTACTTAAGAAGCAGATCATAATAAGTTCTTTCATAGAGCATTTTTTTAAAAAAATGTCTCTTAACATGTTCATCCACTCAGCTCTTCAAATGATTTTCATTCACGATTATATGAAAACGTTTTAAATAGTTTACTTGTATTAGAACTGATTTATTATCTCGTAGAACTGATTAAAAGAGATTCAAGATATAGTGAGATATGGGGATGTCAGTTTTAAAATTTTGTGTATAGTCCAGTGTAAACGTTAAATTTTTATGTTGTTTATTCATTATTAATTTGAATGCACGAAAAAAATGCTGTTAAATAAAACCTTAGTTTCTAAGTAAAATCGAAAACTGCCCAAATAGGTTTTATTATTTATAGATAAATGTGGCTGCAAACTATTAAATTTCAAAGCATTTGGAAATATGAATTAGTGATTATTTTCATCAAGAGGTCTCATTTAAAAATTTTTCATGGTGAAATAATCCAAAATTTGCATTTCAGTTTTGCAAATGTTCCCCAGAGAAAACTTTGGGGTCTTTTCATATAATGCTTTACGAACAATTCCTGTTTTTTTTAAAAATATAATTTCAAAGACAGATTTAGCATCTAATGTTTTCAAAAACTTTGTCCAAAAATATAATAAATACTGTTTCATCATACCATTTAATTAACTAAAAATCTCATCAGTAAGTTTTCGGTATTATTGAAAAAGTATATTTGAAAATGAGTAAATAATGTGTACGGGGTGTCCAAAAAAATCATTTTTACTCTTTAATAAAATATTAAGAAGAAGCAAACAAAAATATACGGTTATGTTTTTTTTAATCAATAAAGACAGTATCAAAGTTTTTTTTAATGTTAAGAATATTTCATGTGTGTACCAATAGTCTCGCACGCAACTGCAAGAATCGGTAAGAAATGTCCAATCAGGTTCTATGAAGCATTGGAGAATTGGCGGTGTCTGTGATTCGATTTAATTATGTGTCAGTCTTGAAAGTGGATTTCGATTGTATGTAGTCCGACATTTACGCTGTCCCTAAGTTACAGATTTAAATTCGATAAACCATGCAACAACTTTCGCCGTTTTTTTGTGGTGAAGCCATATTGAAACTAGCGTGACAATATTAATTACTTGATGTTACTCAGTGTTCACTTCATTTGAAAACAAAAAGACTTCGTTACCTTATTTATTGAATAAAAAAGTTCATATTTTTTTATATGTTTTTTAAATGACTTTTTTAAAGTGTAAAAAGTTTTTCGGGTACCATGAATAAAATTTTCCCTTGTTAACGCTCAACCTGGAGTTCACTATTCCTCACAGTTCATCTCAAACTATTACTAGCAGTTGCGACATCATTGTAAATGGGTACTTGCATATATCTGCAAATCGGCTCTTCATTTCATACTTTCTACTCCAATATCTTTAATAATAGTAATAATACCAGTGGCGACTCTTATTTGCTTACTTTTCTACTCTGGGAGTTCGATTATCAACGAAAACGAAATTAATTGATAAACGAAAAAAGAAGACAGAAAATGAATCAACAAGTAAGAAAGCGAGTGGATGGGGCTGCACAGCGAATAGCTTTAGAAAGCATCAATATTCGCTCACTACGGACAACTGACAGATACACTGGGAGGCGAAAAGCAATGTCTTTTCCATTTGAGAGTATCTTTGCCAGAGCTGGATTTTCAGTAGCTCTGGTTTGGCTCTTACTGTAGCTCTGGTTTCTTACCCCCACCCAAGTTTGACTTCGCTCTTTGGTTTCTTTTTCGCTCTCATGTTTCTTTGACGAAAACGCATCTTGTTTAATACATATTATTCGGGTTTTTTTTTTTGTTAGAAGTCATAGATAAAAAAAAAAATACTTCGATCATTTTCTTAAATAAAATACAATTAATTGACAATTTTGGGCTATTTCGAGGTAAAGATGTTTTTTTTTTAAACTTTTAAAGATGTTTTTATCTTGAGAAATATTTTTTGCAGCACTGCTCATTTCTGAGCTGAGGAGGCGCCACTGAGTAATACTGAATAATTTGATATTAAATTTCTTTTTATACATGCGGTCTGATGCGAATCTAATATTTTTGTTGTCCCAATTAATTTGATGCTTTTGATTGGATAACTTAATTTGATGCTTCTGATTGGATAACTTGAATTCGTTGTAGCTAAATACATGTAAGACATTCTAAATGGATTTCAAGCTTTATAAAAATTTCTGAATATCCAAAAATTCAAAACAACAACTTCGTTGTCGCAGCCTATGAAACACCAAAATTGAGCCTTTATCTTGCAGCTGAGTTATTATTCATCAAATTACATTTTGGTCTGCAAAGAGCTTTAATTCTTTATTTATAGCATTTTTTATTATTATTAAAAGATGTAAAATCATTTGTGATGAAAAGAGGCATAACAGTTATAGTTTTGTTTTCATCCGAAATTGTTTCTATTGAAGTCTTGTAATGTTTTCGGAATAAATTAAGTTTTCAAATGGAATTCATAAAATAATTCATTTTAAATGCGTGTTAATTTTCGGCTTAAATTCTCTTTATTAATGGAATTCTTAAACTTTATTGTGTGGCTAGGAAATTAAAAAAAGAACAATGAGAAATGTTACTATTACTAAAATAGATCAACACTTTTATAGTGGAAAGATGCAGAAGTTATATCTTTCCAAACTCACCCACTGCCCTGAAAGAATGCGGAAAATGCTGAAATTTGTGCTTTCTTATTGCGGGGAATGCTTCGTGATTCTGTTCTTTGTACAGTCAGGTTAAGATTCAAATAGGGTCCATCAAAAATTCAAATCTTTCGTTTATTGCAAGTTCTATTGCTTTTTTGCCAACTTTCCAACACATTCCCGATTTGGATATGAATTAAAGATCACCGATATATGTGCGATTCCTTCTTCGTTCTGTCACATCTTTATTGTCAAGTTGATCATAATCAGGCTTATTGTACATTATCAATAATGCACTTCTTCTGTGATATCAGAGGCAACGGGTAACTATAGGGTGGCAGGGGCCCTTAGACACTGCTATTATTCTACCCTCCAAGATTGAAAAATAAATAAATGTATTAATAAATAACTATGTATTAATATAAATATTTGCGTAAATAAATAATTAATCAAGTATTTTAAATTAATTTAAAAATATTGTACATTTACGACAAATACAAAAGTTGTGTCACATAAAAATGTGAATAAATACTAAATTATTTTCTTATTCCATCTAAATTATAAGACTCGTTAAAATCATCTAATATTACTACAAAGAGTGATGAAGTGTCTCAAAAAATGAAGTACTTTTATAATTAGGGATAATAATGAGTTGCATATGTAAACATTTGCCAGGGGCCCCATCGTGACTAATTGTACCACTGATAAGAGATTTACGCAACACGCGTTAAATGTTTCTTGTGCCTGAAAATTTTGTGTTTCATTCAATAAATGAAAAATTTTCTGTTTCATTCCAATAAATTTTGTGTCTCATCTAATTAAAGCTTTTGTTAACTACTAAAGGTCTTAATTTTGAACAAGAATCAGAATGCATCATTTGGGTCTAGAAACCATTCCATCACAGGCTCCCAATTGCTTGTAACTGAAGAGATGAATTAAACGGAACTTCTCTCATTCGAATTTTTCTCTGGTTCTTGAATTTCCTATTAACAAAAGGTTAAAATATCGTCTATAATTCGAATTTATTTTGGTTAATTAGAAGTAAAAACTAAATATTGTAAAAATAATTTATTTGATTTCTGAATTGTTTATGGGAATTAAATACGTGCTTACTTTATGTCCTCAGTGACCTTTAAAGGCTTCAATTCACTGGAGGTCTTAACTGCTGCACAAAGTATTGAATAAAAAGGAGTGATAAAAAAAGTATATCTTTCCTTAAAATTTTGAACACGTTCGATGCGAATTGCAATGTTTATTTTGAAGCTTTATTGTTCAATTGTTGTATTTAAAGTGTTGAATAATATTTATTTATTATAATTACTTACACATTTATTGAAATTATCATTTAAAAAGTTTAATTATGATTGTTATGAATTAATTTATTAAAATTACTTACTATTTATTTATTATTTTTGTATTATTTATCAAAGCTGTAAAATATTAAGAATAAATATTTACTGCCATTTTTAATGTAAAAATTGTATCTTTTCTCTTGCTATACCCGTTTTAGATCTAATTTTTATTGTTATCCCGTCAGCTTCGAATTGAAAAGGAATATCTTGAACCTTTCTTCCTTTATCTTTGAATTCTTTTTTAAATTCTCGTTGCACATTCGAGTTCCTTAATACAAAATCGGATTACTGAAATCATTTCGACCGCTTGTTTGAACTCGTGGATATTTTTTTAATTTCAAAATCGCATTGCCCACTACAACCATTCAGGTGGTCGTCCATTCATTTAAAAAGAAAACAGGGACTTCTTACCTACACGAGTTCATCCGGCTGATTTCTAGAGAATGATGTATAGCTGCATATATTGGAAAGGGCTTACTGCATTTGTTTAAAGCGTGAACATCATGCATCTAGTGTGAATCCTTATTTAGTTGTAGTTCCTTAAAAAAAGAAGTTCAGTGACGTTGCAAGCATACTTGTAGTGGCTAGTTCAGAAATTAGTTTTTCTACATTGGAATTGATAAAAACGTACACTCCATTGACCAAAGGCTAAGAAAGACGCACCAGTCTGGCAATAATACCAGTCGAACACGAATTTGTAGCTATTTTGATATCGATACATGAATACAAATATTCATGAAAGTAAAAAGCAAGAAAAATTAATTTCTCTTAAGTTGCAGCAATACGAATTTAACTATCAATGTAGTTAAATTCGTATTGCTGAACTATCTTGTATCATATTGTATTGTATATCTTGTCATATCTTGTATTATTTTGTAGTCTGCTTTAACTATCAATGTATCATGATATTAATTATTTATTTTAATTTGAAATGCGATTTACCAAAAATAACACAGGCCAACAAAAAACATTTGTTTGGTTCTGGAAATTTTTAGCTGATTTTGACTATATTTAGTTTGTTGATTTTAAATATGAAAGCAGTTTTTCTATGTCAACTCTACTTTTTGAGACTCAGAGTAGCTAAATTATGAAATGTTTCAAACGTCAAAGAACAAGGTTTTCCTCAAACAGATGAAACAAATGGGAAAAGAAAAAGAAGAATATTAGCATCTGTTCTTACACAGGAAATCGTGTGATGAATGAAAGAATATATTGAATATGATTGACCATAATCTTGGTCATGGACAAGATTAAGTTTGATGTACATCAATGGCTAATTTGTGTCGACTGAAATATGCTTAATTTTCTCCTTGGTCAGCAAGGGGGCCACAAGAAATATCCTTGCCTCTTTTACTTATGATATAGTAGAGACAAACGATACCATTGGATAAGAAAAGAGAGTCCTTCGAGAGAGAACATGGTTGCTAGAAAAAGAAATGTCATTCGTGAACCCTTAGTCGGACGAGGCAGAATCATCTTGCATCCCTTGCATATAAAGCTAGGGTTAATGAAACAGTTCATGAAAGCTGCTGAGCATGATAGCCCTTATCATATATAGGGCCTGTAATAAGTGTGGAAAAAATTAAATCTGAACTTTTTATGGTTCTCAAATCAGATCGTTTTATCCGTATTCATGTATTCCATAAATAAGACAGAGCGAAAAGAGTGGATCCCATCTGTCCTTGTTGCCAAGACCTATCTGTGCAATCACAAGGCTGGAAACTAAGTTGATTTAGTTAACAGCGTATTTAACACCTTCAGAGACCTCGGTTGCAATATGAATATAAAGGTTCATTACTTGCCCAGCCATTAGACCCTTTTCCTTGAAAATTTGGTTAGTGAAGAACACGGTGAACGATTTCACCAGGACATAAAAACATTGGAAGACTGTTACCAGGGCAGATGGGATGCTGATATAATGGCAGATTATTGTTGAAATTCGCCGACTTTTCGTAACTTTTTCTTTTGAGTTTGATTCTTCTCATTTCTAATTTTTAATTAAGCTGTTGCAGATTTACAGAAGTGTTGCTGTGTTTTTTTCAATGAATTAAAATGCTTTGTCATATTTTATAAGGAAAAGAATTTTTAATTTAAAACGTAATTTAATGTGTTAACGTAAATAACGCTACTGTCATATTTTACAAGCAAGAGCTGATGGGTCAAAACTAACGTCATATTTGTTTCCAGCGCATGAAATACACATAAGATCACCAAACTGTGTGTTGGCCAGTGTTACTGTTTCTTCTTCTTCTTCTTTTATGTCCAACTTGAATTTTGATTTGTAAATTTTTATAATGTACTGTGCATATGAGTACATTGATGAGAGGCGCATGGATTTTTCTTTGACTATGGGAGACAAGAACTCGGTCCTTCATAGCAAACCTTTCCTATGGAAGTATCAGTTGAAATATTCATATTGTACTTCTTTGTTAGCGTTTATAGATTTTATAGATTTAACAACCAACTTCATTTTATAATGCGTTTTCCAGAGCTAAATGTTCTGTGCTTTGTGTGTAATTGAGAGGCCCATTTTGCCCGAAGTTCACTTGGGGATTGATTTACATCACAATTCACTCGACTCCTTGGGATTTCATAGTCGCGTGTCTAATTTTGAAAACAAATGTTTCGTTCGTTACCAATCTTTAGAAACACTAATAAAAAATCCAACTGAATTTTTTTGGGAACATTTGCTGGAACGATTGTCTCTTCATTCAGTTTTCTTTTAAACGAGCAAAAACTGGTTTGTATTCTAGTCGAGTCCTATCAGAAGAAAGAAAAGGGAATAATCTGGCTTTGCCGATTGATATAAACAAAAGTCCATGATTAGAATTACAGTAAGAAATTCATAACATTTCCCACGAGAATATTTATAATTTATTGCAAAAATTTAATAAAAGACCTTGCTGGTTGAGTGAGTTTTGAAATGACTGAAAATGTTTATTCAGTACATGATGCAAATCCTTTGATTGAAATTAATTTTTTTTCAAAAATATTAATTTAACATTTCCTTTGAATCTCGAAAACATGGATTGATTGAATGCTTCTTTCTCAAAAAGCTGTACATGCATCAGTGAATTTATTTATCAATAATTATATTTAAGCGATTCGAAAAATCTAAAAAAAGTTATAAAGTAATTTTGTTTTATATTTTCCGATATTTAAACTTAAAAGAGGAAGGCAATGTTCGGAAGTACGCATATTTATTTCGTTGCATCTCTCGAAAATGATTAGAAACCTATATGTTCTTACATTTTCAAAATTATAATTATATCATTTTATTTTGATTCCTGAAATTCTTTTCCCATTGATTTGGATTCAAAATAACCAGATTTCTGCATGATAAATCATTGAAAAAATCTCATTATAATACTTCCTCGATGTGTTTTATGAAAACTGAAAAAGTTCAAAGATTACAGAGATTAGTCAAATTCCTTTACAGAAGAGAGTGCCACTAACATCTTAAACTTTCAAATAACGAATATCTCTATTTTAATACTAGAATGGATACATAGGCTAATTTATTCTTTTGCAACGCATGACTCTGATCAGAACCACAAATGAAGCAAGTCGCTGCTACTGAAAAATCGACGATTTTGTTTCTATTATAGATAGAACTAAAAAATCAAATCTTGAAATTTCATTTTGCAGAATAAAGATGCACCGTATGCGAAATAATTACATCTAGTTTAATCCTCGTTTTTTCAAAGCAAAAAAAAAAAAAAAATAATAATAATAATAAAAAATAAATAAATAAATAAATAAATAAAAAATTTAAAAAATGAGATTTTTGGAATGAGTGCGTCCGTTCGAAAAATTGTATCAACGTCATTTCTTAATTAATTATCATATTTGAAAAATAAAGAAATCTTTGACACTCAGAGGCAAAAACTGTCAGAACATCATTCCGATTATCCTTGATGCAACGTGGGTGGTATTTTGGGATGGTCAGTTTAAACAGTGGACAGAGCACTCTCCTAATTTCCACACCAAAGTCTGACTCTCGACGGCCCCACTCACAGGGGGGATCTTCAGCGAAATCGGGTCTCGAATACGCAAACTAGGAATTTAAAAACGAATCGTTTTCGGATGCAACCAGTTTTCGTAATGGATTCGCTGCGTCGCGGTGTGTCGTTCTTCACATTGCATATATTGTTGTTGGTATTCTTTTTAGAAAGTGCAGATGTTCCGATAAAACACTTGATTTTAGATTTGTCACGCCATTTAAAGATAAAAAGATACTGTATTTCATCCTTTCGATAAGAGTAAGATGAATTCTGTCCATTACCATTTTTGGAAAATTTGGCGCGAATTTTGGCGACGTATCACCCGTGAACTCCAAATTGTAGACAGTGAACACGTCGAACTAGTGATGAGACTCTTTATAACTTCAAAACTGGGGATGAATTTAGTTTGAAATACAGTAAATATGAAATCGCTGATTCAGTATTTTGCAAAGGCTCGTGAAGCTCATTGGAAAAAGCAGTGACAGCGATTGGGTTGGAAAAGTAAGGGAACAAAAAATTTATTGATATCTAAAAAATCCGGGAGTCTAGGCGGTAGACAGGAAAATTTAAAATAATATTTAAAAAATTAGCTAGTTCCCCCGAGTATTATTGCTTTTTTGAAATTATTAATTGTAGGCAGGTCAAATGAAATAAAAATTTAATTTTTCCCTAAAAAAATAAGGAGCAACTGCTCCCGCCCGGGGGGGGCCGGCTCGCCGACACTGAGAAAAGGCGACCGATTAGTTATCGCAGTTTTAGTTTAAAAGACATTTTTTGGTTAACATTTTTTTAATTACATTTATATATCAAGGCTACCTTCCTGTCGGTTGAAGAAGATTCTTTACATAGAATTCAAAGCTTCTATCTCCTCAATAAACCATTTAAGACGAATTGCATTGAGTTGTTCTGAGAACTAGTTCCCTTTTCTTTGGAGGCAACTATTTAAAACTAGAAGGTTTGTGCCCGTCTAAGACGAGCTTTTAGCCTGAAAACTATCTCAGAACTGATTGTAACAGAGTTAGTTACGAAAGATGTAATACAAAATTTCATGCACATTGGCAGAGTGCTTAAGAGATGAATGAAAAAAAAAAATGAAAAACAGATTGATGAACCACTTGGCCCTCTCTTAAAAACTTTACTTTTAACGATTACTTTCGTTTTATCCGAGTAAAAATAATGTAAAATGTGCTAAGAGAAAAAAATGCATTACCAAATCTCTACTAATAACATAAGAGAATGGGTGTGCTACAGGGCAGACCGCTGGACTTAGAGCTCCGAAAATTTGGCACAAACTTTTGAGGATGGGATTGTGCATCTCGGAGTCCTTTTTTTGAACTTTTAATTAATTAAAAATTAAGCTGAATTTTGACGTTTTTCTCAATAACTTCCGAAAATCTTACAGCTCAAAAATGATTTTTACGCCATCTGCAAGTACTAAAATTTACCTTTTTAATGATATCAATTAAATTGCTTTAGAATTTTTCTCTAATTTTAATAAATTTTTAAAAATATTTTTGGCATAATTTACAACAATACTTTTCATTGTTGAAACGCAATTCAATCCTTTTTCATTGTTTAAACAAATATTTAATTGCATTTTTCTCTTTCATTGTTGAAATATGAGGTAATATTCTTATACAAACATCCAATTTGCTCGTTCAATAATGACGCAAAAGGGGCGGGGTTGTTTTAAGGTCCGCCCAGTGTTATATATAAAATGTTTTTTTGGCCTAATTTGCAACGATACTTTACATTGCTGAAACGTAATTCAATCCGTTTTCATTGTTTAAACATTTAATTCCGTGTTTCTCTTTCATTGTAGAAAGCTGTGGTAATATTCTTATACAATCATCCGATTTGCTCGTTCAATAATGACGTAGACAAAAGGGGCGGAGTTATTTTAATCTACGCCCAGCGTTAGGGACATCTCTGGACAATTCTATTATAGATTGCGAATCGTTATGTTTCAAAACAGTTATTGAAACATTTTGACATATTTTGTCGAAATAAAGTGAGTGATGGTTCAGTGTCTTTTGTCCATTCGATTGTTTTTATGGGAGAGGAGGTAAAAATTTCCATTTTTCACCCTTCCAAATGCGACTCAGAAGGGGTGATAAAAGAGTTTAAAATAATCACGACAGAAAAATGCCGTGGGAAAATAATAAGAAGCGAGTCAACTCAAAATAAACAAACAGTGTAGCACATGCCAATTCTTTCAGTATTTTTTCTGTACGGTACCAACTCGTCAGAATGGTTAAAATTAAAAGATTAGAATGCCATGTGAATGTTTCAAAAATCTTAAAATTATAGCACAGTGGACTATGGACAAAGATCGAGAGGTGAATCAAATTAAAATAAATATTAGCTTATCATGTGAAAGCAATCACATCTTTTTCTGGTGGTATGAGTTTTTTAATTAGGGCAATTAGGGTGAAAATAGGACATCAGTTAAAGCAGTGACATTCAGAAGAATGCTGGACATTTTACGGGGGTAAATGTACTAGGTCCACAGTTAAACAGAATAAATTCTCACAAAAGTGTCTGGAATGAAGAAAAGAAAAGTCAAAAATATGGAAAATAATACTTGCTGTAAAAAGTGACCAGAGGCGATTGAGGTGGATTTTTCACCTTTATGCTTCATGTCTAGATTAAATAACGAAAAATGTGTTTGAATTTTTCCTGTTCCATTTCCAAATTAAATTCAACGAATATTATTAATGTTCGAGCCCTTAGATGCAGTTATGTTGTGAATTCAAAAAGGAATATTTTAATAAGTTGAGCCTTTAGGAGTATTCTGCTGATATATTTCCTTTATTTATCTCAAAAATAAAAACGATGCGTTTGTCAAAATAATTTTAATATAAAAAATGGTATTTAATGCTCTACACATGTTTCACTTTACAGCTGCATAATATATGTGCAGGTCTTTTTTAAGTTATTTTAATGGGATAGATATATTAAGTGTAAAAAAAGAATAGATTCTTTTAGCAATTTTAAATCATGTGTGTTTCTTACGTCTTTACAAACAGTGCTAATTCTGTAACTTAAAGGTATGATAATTTAATTTTGTCTTGTTATAATTTTGTTTTATGTCTTTACTGATTTGTTCAAAGTAATTCATAAAACATTCAGTTTATAGATGTAATTTCTAGTTACCCTTCAAATCTGTAATTGTAATTTTTGCCGTTAATTGTCCGCTTTTAAGATTTAAAAAATCTAATTATTAAATTTGTTTCCTCTTGGTACTGGATAATTTGGGGATATTAATATTAGTGTAAATAGCTGGCGTTGGCTTTTATTCAGTTCAGAAATAAGAAAAGATTTTGAAGCACTGAAATCTTTAGAAATAAATTTCATATTTGTTTATGTTTTAATTTCTTTATACGTTCCTCATTTTTATATCGAGATTGCCACCAAGTATTTATAAAATCAAATCGCAACGAGGCGAAATTCTTAACTGTTATTAACCGCCTAACGGGAACAGTCTTTGAATACCCGTTTACTTACCATGTGCTTTAGTGGTCATGGGATTAATTAGCCGTAGCCTTTTATGCAGTAAATGTTATTTATAATATTTATATGTATTTTATTTAAGTTTTAATGATATGGAATATTTGATGAAGAGTTTTGGTACTGTTCATTCGTATTGTTATTATTTTACTCCAAGAAATTTACTTTGGCATGGTTTTTCATCTTGTTGAATTAACAACCCTTTCAGAGTTTCGAACTAAACATTAAGAGTTTGGCTGGATATTAGGTTTTGTGTATAAAGCGGGGTTTACACGCGAACAGTAAACCGACAGTAAGCTGTCGCTGTCAAGTTCGGGCAGAGACTTGCCGTGGCCCGGTTAAAACTTTTATGATTCTGCGCATGCGTCATCTCTTACTGTCGGTTTTACTGTTCGCGTGTAAATCCCGCTTAAGCTTCAGGTACAGGTCAGTGCGAGAAAGTAGTGAATTTTTTTCAGTTCCTTAAAAACTTCTTTCATACTTCTTGAATTCTTTTTTTTATTTTCTGTAGTATAGTTTGATTTAATATGTGAAGGAGCTAATAATTTTTTTTTCGGCATAACTTTCTTTATTTCCTAATATCTGACCAATTATTTTGAGGAGTTCCTAATTCTATATATGACCACAGCATTCGTAGAAATGTTCTTGTTAAACTATAAGAATCAGGTCAGAGTTAGGTGCCTTCTTGTTTTTCTTATGAGGTACACAAAATAGCTGCTTAGCCAAACACACGTGCTTCCAGAAAACTGAATTTTTCATCCCCTTTCCCTGTTTTAATTAATCAAAGAGTACCTCGTTCTCATTTAATAACTAAAAAATAATAATAATAACATTTTCCTTCATAATCTTTAAAGTAACTTTTACTTCAAAATATATATCAGTAAATTGATTATTGATATTTCAAAGCACATTTTTAATTATAAATTCAGCTCTTTTTATCACTTTCTTATAAATTATTAACATATTTAAGTTTCTCGCTATCAAATCTTCAGAGAAAAATTTATCAGCACAGTCCAGATGGTTTGTTGTCTTAATACCACGCCAATTGTAATTAATTTGTATTGGATGCATTTAAAATAAGTAAGAAAAATCAACAGTTTTACAATCTGGCGCACATTAGTGACTGCGTTTTAGAGGAAAAAACATCTCTTTTATGCGAATTAAAAGGAAATGAATTAGATTGTTGAATAAAAAGAAAACAAGTGCACTTATTATCTTTTATGGCATATATCTGTCGACTTAAATAAAAATAATTAAGAATTGGCATTTCTCATTTCAAATTGTATTTTGTTTCGCCACTTGCACTACCGAACTAGCCGATTTAATTACTACTTCGCCTGAAAAGAAATTATTTCGAGAACTAAATCATCCTAAATTTTGTTTTATAAATCCAACTATCTCGGTTGCGAAAAATGGTCGTCAAATATATATGAAGCTGGTAGCATGCGTGCAGGGTACTGATAAGATACATAAATTTCTTCTACGCGTGTTTGTTTTTCTTCAAATGTAGATGTTGCGTGATTATGGATATATGAAAGTGATTATTAAGAAATTATATGTTGTAAGAATGCCAAAAAATCTTAAAAAGCAACCAAACATTTCAAGAAGTTCGCAATTTTCTGTAAAACAGTGTAAAAGGTACAATATGGAAGCTTTTTTCTCGCCATTTTTAAATCTAAAAAGGATATAAAAAGCGCGCAAGAATAAAGCCTTTTTTTGTATCATGAGATAAATACTTGTTCTTTTTTTATTTGACTTAATAAACCGAAATAAATTTCAAATCTAGCGGAGTATTTCTTTTCATATAAAATTCGATTACGGAGGAGAAACTTTTCCTTTCGCTTCCAATGGATCTTCTTAAGGCTACGCTACTTAGTTTTCAGAGAATACGTAGGTAACATTTCATTTTAAATGCGGATATCTAAGGGCGTTTAACGTCGAACTACATCAGTCTCGAACAATTTGTGACGATCTTTGGATGAAAAACCTTTCAAAAGAAGGGTTCTTGTTTCTAAAGTCAAAAACAGAGTTAGTTGCATTGAAGACAAATTTCACCAAGAGCGTCTCTTCTGCACGAAGCCCGAATTCTATACACGTTCTCTAAAAATTTTCCTGATGGTTTCAGAAAAGGAAAATTTGGATTCTATTGATTTGCAATTTAGCGTTAAAGATGGCTATTTTCTATTCTATTTCTTCTGTTTTGTACTTATTTGAATTTCACTCATATTAGGGTTTTTCTAAGGTTCCACCAAATTCATCAGTTTTTAAATGTCTATGATAAGCTGTTTTACCTCCTCTGATGAGAGCTGCTTTCTGTAAAAAATGTTAGTAAACACTTCAACTACGTAACGTGGTTTTAACAATAAAAATAATTGTCATTTAATTCTTATTATTTTGCGATCGTGATGCGCCAACTCCTAATGCTGAAAAGAAGATTCGTTCGCCAAATGTTTGGAAGTTGTCGCCAAATTTTTCGATGAA